>CAUYLG010029789.1:0-66043 GCA_963573385.1 Cacajao melanocephalus | reverse complement strand
CTGCATTCTAGCCTGGGCAATAGAACAAGAATCCCGTTCTCTCTCCCTCTTTCTCTTCCTCTTTCTTTCTCTCTTACATTCTTTTTTTTCTTTCTTTCACTCTCACTTTCTTTCCTCTCTTTTTCTTTCTTTCAAAAAAATAAAAAAATTAAAAAAATAAAAATTAAAAAAATTTTAAAAAATTAAAAGAAAATGGCTGCTGGGTGGATTGGGAAAAATCTATGGGTTAAAGAAGTAAGGCTTAACTCCAGGTATGGAGGATTGAAGGTTGCTAGGACTACTTTGGGAGGGAAGATGGTGGCTTTAGTTTTTGAGGTGAGAGTGCATGTAAGGTAAAGTGCCACATAAATGCAAGAGATTTAATTCCCACTCAACAAGCAGACAATCAGGAGGGGGGAAACCCTATAAATACTGTTTCGTAAGAAACCTGCTAGCTTGCCCACAAAAGTTTACAAATCTGTGAGCTCAGAAAATGAAACTAATTCCACTGGCTGAAATTCTGAAGATACACATTAAAAAGGCAACAGTGCTACTCTCCCTTTCATTTGTCACCCATGCTATACCCCTAGACTTAACTTTTCCACCCCGCAACAGTAGCAACTGCAACAATAAACTGTTTTGCCTGCCTGGAAAAACAGAAGAGTGTCTCCAGAGAGGCTGTGGGATGTCTCAGAGTCTCTGCAGGCAGGAAAAGTGGTGGGAAACTCTCACGGGACTGAGCAAGATGGGTCATTCACCTCTTTAAATAGCCTTAAGTGTCTGAATCATCCCTATCTCAGTGTCAAGTCCTAAAGGACTTGGACAGATGCCCCAAGTCTGCCAAAACTTTTGGATTAAACCAGCTGTTAATTTGTACCCCTATCTGCCATTATGCAGTGGGGACCAAATGTGTCAATTTAATTCCCTGTAGCTACAAATGTCTGGGGCATAACACAAGAAGCCTCACATGATTCCTGCTACTCCCACCACCCTACAAAGTCAGTTGGTATTTTAGGATGGATATAGTGACCAATATGGTGGCTCTTGGAAGAAATGGCTTGTTTTAAAGTGCAGTACCATCGCCTCCCTTTTTTCTTGGAAGCTAGATAACTGTCTAGTTTCACTATATTAAGACAGTGAATTCTATCTGCAGAAGGGAAGAACCAGTTAGTTATACCAGCACATGCCAAGTGCTTTGCACCATCTTCTCTACCTGGCAACATCTCCATAAATGAAATCATATAATTATTCTCATTTTACAGATGAGGATACTGCAGCTCAGAAGGATGAAAAACCTTGCCTAATGGCATATATCTAGTCAGAGGCAGAGCTAGGTTTCGAACCCTGGCTCTTTCTGCCACCCTACACCACCTCTCTAGGTGCAGCATACCTGCTCTGACGATGCTGCTATTGGAGGTCACCCACCGGCCCCTAAAGCTGGGAAAGTCATGGGAAATCCTCTTACAAGACTCAGCTTTGAATGCTGGGGTTACCTTTACTTTTTCCCAGGGGACCCCCAGCAACCAGGGCTGAGCCAGGTACTGTCACCTGTCCTCTGCCACTTTGTGCTGAGACACAGGTCAGCAGAAAGTAACAGCAGCTACATTTGGGCAACCAAAGACTAGTTTTGTCTGGAAAATGGGCCCTCCATTCAAGCCTAGAGGACTTTGGAATTTTGATCCATTTCAAGGTTCAAGGATACCCACATTATTACTCTCATCTCAAATCTCCTGGTTTAGTAACTCCAAGAGAAAGCCAAAACCAACCATGTTTCAAAGAGTGTGAGAAGAAAGATCTTTGGCTGGGTAATGGGTCCAGATCCAGAGAAGAATTTAGGCCTCATGCCTCCTAAGTCTGTCTTTCCCTAGACAGACACTCATCCCATCCCTAATCCTTATCACTGGTCCTTCAGCCTCCAAAAATACCCCCAAGATCTAGGGTTTCATCTAGAAACCCCACCATTGGTCAGGAAGCCCTCCCCAAGCCCCACATCCACATAAAGCACAGGGTCCCACGGTTTCAGTTCCTTTCTTATCTCCCACCCTCTCCTCCTGCTGCTTTGGTCTTGTTCTTTTCTGTTTTCTCTGATCTTCATTCAACAATAAAAGATAGGAATGAACAAACGAAGAGAGCGAATGTGGATTTTTTTGGAAGTGGTGGAGTATCTAAATATATAGAGTTTTTCTTTTTTGGAAGAGGGAAGAGTTAGTATACATCACACTATTTGGGGTTGCTGCTTTCTTTGTTCTATAGAATGAGATGATACTGCATAGTGGCAAGAAGAAAACAGAGGAGAAGAAAAAAGAAAAAAGGAAAGGAAGGAATGGGAAATGGTATCTTTTAAGGTGCACGGTGGGACCAGTTATTCAGAACTTGTCCCTCCGGGTTGCCTGTCAGAATGCTGAGGAAAGCTGAACACTTGTCCTTGGCCACTGAATCAAATAAGACGGACGAACAGTTCTTATACAAAAAGAATAAAAAAAGATACTGTATCTGAAATCCTTCACTACATGTAGTTCACATTCTGAAAGTCAAGATAATTATTTGGTAGAGAAACACTGTCTTTCAAAGCTAACCCATCCTGAAATACCAGCTGGGTGACTTGTACAGGGTCATGATTAGCACAGGTACACTCTGTGCATGAAGACTGGGGGTGGGTGTGGAGGGTCTGACCACCAGATTTTTAAAGTAAGTCACTAAAAAATAACAAATATTAGGCAAAGGTAAGCAGAACTAGGGTAAGACATTTAACAAATGAACCATGCTCCCAGTAAAAGGGTGGGAGTGGTGCAGATCTGGGGTTCTTGCCCAACCATAGTCTGGCTACCAACTGACCTTTGGCTCAATTGAGGACACTTGCAGGTGCCTTGGAGTGGTGCCTTTCGTGCAAACATGGCATGGCATCAACATGTCACCATTCCCTAGGGACACCCTGACCTTAGGTGCTAAGGAGGAAATGAGACAGAATCAGAGAATATTGAGCTTTTGGTCAAGAACCTTAGCGATCATGTAGCATTCCCGAAGAAGACAGAGAGGCCTTGAAAAGCAATTATTGCCAACAATCACAGGACTCATTAGTGGTAATCAGGAAAAAAAATACAGCCAATTTCCCCTTCAATGAAATGCAAATTTCCCTCAGGAAAAAAAAAAAAAAAACAACTTAAAATCTTTCATAGGTAGAGTTGACACAAGTACTTCTTAGGTATACCACAGTCTTTTGGTGCTTCTCTGATGTTAGTTCTATAATCACTTACTGAATCTTCCATGTGTTTCAGAATTCAAAAACTAGGTTTTTGATGATCTGCTCTGGGTGCAAGCTTTTTCCAAAAGACACAGTAAGGGCAAATCAATTTTACTACAATCCTTTGCTCAGATTCAAGATGCAAAATGTTAGCAAAGACTCACATTAAATGATGCGAGAATTTTAAAGTTGCAAAATAACATATATATGTATATACGAGGATCTCATTTAAGTTAAAAAAAATTGAAGACCATTAGTGTATATTCATTCACATACACACACGACTGCACATGCAAATGCACAAAAAGAAAGACATAAAGCTAACATGGATTACAAATAGAATAACACATTGTATAAAAGGGAGACTTTAGCTTTCTATGTTTTATACCCCTGTATTATTTAAATTCTACATTTACTACTTACTTTTTATTTTATTTTTATTTTTTCTGAGACAGAGTCTTGCTCTGTCGCCCAGGTTGGAGTGCAGCGGCACGATCTCAGCTCACTGCAACCTCCACCTTCTGGGTTCAAACAATTCTACTGCCTCAACTTCCTAAGTAGCTGTTATTACAGGTACACGCCACCATGACCAGCTAATTTTTTGTATTTTTAGTAGAGACGGGGTTTTACCATGTTGGTTAGGCTGGTCTTGAACTCTTGACCTTGTGATCCATCCACCTCGGCCTCCCAAAGTGCTGGGATTACAGGCATGAGCCACCGCACCCCCAGACTACTACTTACTTTTTAAAACACTGGAGCAGTCATTTAAACTTTGCACGTAAATATCTATATTAGCATCTCTATAAAATGAAAACTTGACGTCTTCAGCAATGTCCTTTGAAAGGAAGACAGAATGGTTCATAAAGTTCCTGGAACTACAAATGCAGGTCTTTCTTTAATAACAACTGGTGAAGATGTATTTAAATTTGTGACTATAACTCCAGATAAAACCCACTCTGCTCCCCTCAATATGTCCTTTGATATCCACCAACAGAGAGAAAGAGTTGTGAAGAGAATCCCTGAATGGCTTAAATTTAGCTTTAGATGAACAGTGCCACATCTCATTCGGGTAAAACAGGCCAATCCAAGAGGGACCCTCCCTTCCAATTCCATCCCCAGCTCCCTTTCCAATCCCAGCAGGATACCAAATTTGTTATTGAACCACGTCTTCTTGGTGGTAATAACTTTAAATATATTACACTAAGAAACAGATGTGGCCAGGCATGGTGGCTCACGCCTGTAATCCCAGCATTTTGGAAAGTCGAGATGGGAGGATCGCCTCAGGTCAGGAGTTCGAAACTTGACCAAGCGGTGAAATCCCGTCGCTACTAAAAGTACAAAAATTAGCCGGGCATGGTGGTGCGCGACTGTAGTCCCAGCTACTCAGGAGGCTGAGGCAGGAGAAGTGCTCAAACCCAGGAAACAGAGGTTGCAGAGACGAGATTGCGCCATTGCACTCCAGCCTGGGTGACTCCATCTCAAAAACAAACAAACAAACAAACAAAAGAAATAGATGGTCACTGTAGAAACAACAGAAAATGCAGGTGAGCAAAAAGAACAAAATAAAAGTCCTTTGTAATACTGTGATTTAGAGTTTCATTTATCATGACTTTTAAATGCATTTGAATTTTAAAAAATGTATTAGACCTCACACTGTTTTACAAATTGCTTTTTTTTCACTCAACAATAAACCTCAAATATCTTAATAGGAAAATCATGGTATTTTACAGCACTTTCAACTATACCATAAAAATCTATCCTTCAGATATGTAACAATTTCCCTATTATTAAAATACATAGGTTGTTTCCAAGTACTAGCACTCAATGATGCCTCGTATACTCACATCATTAGTAGGTCCTTAAATCACTTCTTTTAAATAAATTTCCAGATTTCAGTTCCTAGAAGTGAGGTGGGTAAACGGATTTGCACATCACCAGGATGTCTTGAAAAGGCTGTACCAATTTTACAACCCTTCTCTGAGGCAGTGAGTGGAGATACTCAAACCAGGCAATATAATTCATACTTACTTTTTGCCAAGTGGAGACATTAAAAAGCCAATCTTGATACTTCTTTAATAGCTAGTTAAACTGAATAATTTCCCATCTGTCTGTTACACATCTAAATTTCTTCTTTTATAAACTGCCTGTCTGCCAGACAGGTCAAACTGAGTGACACTAAGATGACCTCTGGTGACCAAATGTTCTCATCTCCAAGGGGTCTTAACTGAGCTATTAATGTGGATGCCTCAGCTCTGTAATTCTGGAGAGACTGAAACAGCCCTTGGCCTCTACCTGGTCTTGAGATATAGTCGACAATATTTCCCTTTATGTGAATGACAGACAGCCCTAAAATCTGTGGACAATTTGACCTTATGCTTGGGTACACTGTGAGCCTAGTTAGTTACAGCAAGAAAAGGGGATGATTAGCTTAAATCATGGACAAAATCCTATTTGGGCCAGTATGTTTTGCTTATGTTTAACTCTAGATTAAAATTTAAATATTAGGTTTTTGTATTTTATATAGGCAGCTACTTCCTTTCAGCATTTAAAAATATCTATCTGGGTCAATGCAGTGGCTCATGCCTGTTATCCTAGCAATTTGGGAGGCCAATGTGGGTGGATTGCTCGAGCCCAGGAGTTTGAGATCAGCCTGGACAACATAGCAATCCCTTGTCACAAAAAAAAAAAATGAAAAAATTAGCCAGTCGTGGTGTCACACACCTGTAGTCCCAGATACTCGGGAGGCTGAGGTGAGAGGATCGCTGGAGCCTGGAAGATTGAGGCTGCAGCGAGCTGTAATTGTGCCACTGCACTCCAGTCTGGGTAACAGAGCAAGAGTCTGTCTCAAAAAGAAATTCTGAACCCTGGCAGCAATCCTTGCAAACAGGTTTTATGAGGGAGACTGCACATAGCATATGGATGGATGCTAAACCATTACCCCTGTTAGAAAACCATGTCAGATCATACACCCACCCAGCTGACAGGGAGTGATTCAACAGTAACATTCAAGATGAGTGCCATGTGATGATGTTTACCTATCATGGCCAGATTTGTCAGGATGTTTGCAACATTTGCTGCTAAGGATCGGAAAAAATAAGATTCTCCTTTTAGGTTCTCCATTCAATCTTTGGAATATATAAATCTATGATTTTGCTACTTCTGTTATCAAAGCTTAATTTTCTTAGGTTACCTTATGATATAGACAGAGGCATAGATATTAATGGGCCCCACAAGCAGTCATAGGATTTCCACACAGCAGTAGGAGGAGCACAGGAGAGGAGTAAACCTAGGAAGCAGAACTGTCATTAGTGGGGTGGAGAGGATGAGAATTTGCTTTTTGTTTTGTTTTGGGGGTACATATTAGTTCCCAGGGGAGCTTGTATAGTTAGAAAGAGCTTTCAGATGATCAATTGAGAATCATCTCTCTACGGTCTAAAGTACTGACAGCACATCCCCCGATCCTTTTTTTAGGCTATCTAAAAACATCTAAGAGTGGATTTTAAAAATCTATGCAAAAGAGAGAAAAGCGCCCATCTGTTTTCCTCTCTTCTCACACCTTCGGAAATATACCTGTCTTGAATTGCCATGGCTTCCAACTGTAAAGTCTAAGTACTATCACTGCATCTCTAAGGTTCACTTAAGTTCATTACAAAGGTTAGCTACATTTCATTTCTGTTTAAAGAGAAATTAATTGGCCCCACTTCTAAACTAACTTTTGTATATCTAAACATCACGCTACTTATAAACAATTTTTTTTTTTTGTCAAAAGTAAAATTCCAAGGATGTCCATGTGAACATAAACAACATTGAGGTCAGAATCATCTAGGCCGGCAATGTCACCAAGGCTTGTCAACTTAGTTCTTTCATAAGAGGAGAGCTAGAAATATTAATCCCTTGTTTTATTTGATGTTGATGCATCTGAGAAACTGGACTAAATATCTCTGAATTTTCCAAGAAACCAGGTCACTTTTATGAACACTTAGCTGTTCATAAAAGTGATTTATGCAATACAAAAACCTGTTAACTGATACTTGTAACTAGAAAAACTTTGAAGGAGATGTCATATGAGCAATTATAGATAAATGTCATATGAGCAATTATCTATTTTTTGGAGGGGGAAAGAGTGGTGCAGAAAGAATGGATTTAACAATATAACCACATCTGTCTACACATTTTTCTTGAGCACTAAGTATGTCTAAGATGTACCATACGCAACAAAGAGGAACAAAACTCGGCCTCTGTATCAGAAACCTTTGCCATCTCAGAGCAGCTTGTCTCTTCTTGCTCAGTTTTTATGTTGTTGGTCTATTTTCACTCAGTCTTGTCCCATCCTGGATAACTGACCAGAATGTTCGACATACATGTCAGGATTAACAAAAAAAAAAAAAAAAAAAAAGCTTAAGTAGCTTAAATGGTCTTTAAATGGTTTTATTTTGAATTAGCCATATAACTTTTCTGTGCCTCAGTTTCCCAACCTATAAATAAGGTTGGTTAATGATCTAAAAAGTCCTAAGTGAAAAAATTTTATGATTCATTCATTCACATTCATGTTAACTGTCTAGTATGTGCCAGGAACTGTTTTAGGTCCTACGGATACATCAGGGAACAACAGAGACAGAGTCCCTGCCCTCATGGACTTCTGTTTTAATGGAAGGAGACAGCATAAATAAATAAATAAATAAATAAATACACAAACAATGTCAGATGGTGACCAATTCTACGGATAAAGCAGGGCAAGAGCAGTAGGAAGTGCAGGGGCTGTAGAGGTGTCAGTGATCAAGGAGGCCTCACTGATGTTTTACCACTGTGCAATCTGGGGTGGGGTAAGCTCACGTGCAATAGCCCTGAGGTGAGGGCATGCCTGGTGGGTCTAAGGGAGGCTGAGGAGGCCAGGGTGAGTGAGGGTAAGAAAGGGGAAGACAGAAAAGGCAAGAGGTAGCAGGGGCCAGACCACATGAGACTCTTTAGCCAATTCTGATGTTGGAAATATATACTTTAAGCCAGGTGTATAGCTAGGTGTTTGTAGTTTATCAAAGTCCCTACTGTGAGGACTTTCATAGATAGCTGATAAAGTGGCCACAGTAAGGACTTTCATAAAGACAAACTACAAAGGCCTAGCTGTACATCTGGCTTAAATTGTAGATTTCCAACATCAAAATTGGTTAAAGTTTGATAAGAAATTAACTCGTGAAAATATTGCACTGCACTTAAAAAGTGGTTACTTCCTGAAATCTAACCATTTCCCTGAATTTCACTATTAAGTAACACTGGAAATTCTCAGGATGTATCACAAAAATGAACATGACTCACTTGGCAGATGTGTACAGCCACTGCCAAAAATAACAGGATTTGGGGAACCAGGGCCATGCTATAACAATGCTTGACCAGGCAGCCCCTGCCTCTTAAGGGCTCCCCCAGTTCTGGGCTCACTGGCTAAGACGGGGCAGAGTATCACATGCAACTCCCAAAGAGAAAGAGTTAACACATCCTCTAAGCTGGTTTTAAATTAGTTGCAACAGCACAAACTCACAGAAATATTCACTTTTACTTTTTATTGTCACTGTGGGCCAATATAAGTAGAGTTTTGTAAAAAGTCTTGGTGAACTTCAGCATTTATAAATTCCAGAGACAGGCTGAAAGAAAGTCACCAAGGGGTCATGAAACATTTGGCAAGAAAGTAAAGGAAGAAGCGGGTGTATTGTCCTTAGAAGCCGGCATCTGACCTGGTCCTCTGCCCCTGACCTCATCCTCTCCTCCTTGAGGTCTTCCTCAGCCCTTTCTCAGAATGTGGGCCCCCTACTCTTCACCTCCCCATGGTCACCAGTGGGGTATAGTACATGACACCTGCAGAGACACCCAAATAAGTCCTACTGCAACTAAGTTTTTTGTTTTTTGTTTTGAGACACAGTCTTGCTCTGTCACTCAGGCTACAGTGCAGTGGTGCAATCTCAGCTAACTGCAACCTCCGCCTCCCAGGTTCAAGTGATTCTCCTGCCTCAGCCTGGCCACCACCATGCCTGGCTAAATTTTATATTTTTAGTAGAGATGGGAGTTCACCATGTTGGCCAGGCTGGTCTCGAACCTCTGACCTCAAGTGATCCGCCCGCTTTGGCCTCCTAAAGTGCTGGGATTACAGGCGTGAGCCACTGCACACGGCCTGCATCTAAGTTTTAAGACGAGAAGTAGTGGGTAAAGACTGTTGCACTTTCAGAAAAAGTATTACAAAGCAGGTTCAGTTGAGATTCAATCTTTAAGAAAGCTGCATGATTTCCTCAGGCTCCAGAACTCATTTCGCAGATTGTGGCAATGAACTTTTCTAACTCAAACTTTAGGAATTAGGAATTAGAAAGAAAGGCTGTCACTACAAGAGATTGGGTGTCTGGCTGCCAGAGGTCTATAAGACATTATAGTGCCAACTTTACCTCTGTGAATTCACCAAGTGTCTGAGGCCAACTATCCCCAACCACCTCACCAACCTGGTCTCATCAGGGCTGACTGAACTCAAGGATGACTCATGCTAATGAAATTCTCAGATGCTCGATATGTAAACCCATACATTTACTGATTTTCCCTAAAAAAGGCAACTGTCAGGAGGACTTGATGCTCCTGTTTCTGACCAGCATGTTCCTTCCCCATAGCAGGATGGAAGGAGGTCAGGAGCAGCAAATCTGAAGCCAGATGCAGGCGTGCTTAGAGAGCGAACTGGAATGCAAACCCAAGTCCATCAGCTCTGAAGCCGCTGGTTCCATCCCAGTGACTCCCATAATGGCATGGCTGCTCTACTTCATTGGGTTGAAGGTGTGACAAATATTAAAGCATCATCAGACCTCGACTCTTCAGGGACCTGGGTCTTTCTACATTGACTATGGGAAGGGACTGGTGTGGATTCATTCGTAACATGACATTTATAGACCTGAGATGAAGGGATAAAGTCCCCATCCTCCTTCAGACGCTCAGATTGAGAATGCAGACTGTGCAGGAGAAATCAGAATATCATGCAGCCCATGCAACAGGTGTGGTAGATGAAGGCTGACAAAGAACCATCAAGGGAAAGTACCTAATCCAGCATCAGAGCATTGGAGGGGGAGAGAAAGGCCTCTATGGACAGGCGACACCATGCACAAGCCTTCCAGAATTATACAGAGGTAGGGAGTCACTGAAAGAATAAGCTGGCAGGTTGAACAATACATTAAAGGCTCAAAAGTGTGACACTGTGGGAATCATAAAGTTGTTCCACATGGATAAAGTACAGGGGACACGTTGGAGAAAGCTAAGAAACAAGGCATGGGGCAAGGTCTAGGTTGCTGCAAAGTTTAAATTTTTACCAAAGGTAAGAAGGCACCATTAAAGGATTCTGAGCTGCAATCTTCAAGACCAGATTTGATTTTCAGAGATCATTCTGGTAGGGGTATAGACTGACTCAGGGAAAGGATGCCAGACTGGAGTTAGGGAGGCAGGTTACGATGCTATTACAGTCATCAAGACAAGGCAATGAGGAGGTGAAGGAGGGAACAAATCCAGGGACAGTTATAAAAGCAGGATGGACTGAGGTGGGCGAGGAAGAGAGAGAGCTCTTGAATAGCTTCTATGTTTCTCATTTGGGCAAACGGGCAGAGCCAATGAACAAGATGAAAACTGGGATGCTGGTTTTAGACACGGTGGATCTGGGATGAAGATGTCCAGTGGGCAGGGGCATATATGGGTCTGGAGCTTAGCAGGTTGTGCTGGGACAGAAGCTGGGAAGAACAGCAGCAACGTGCGGGCATTCTCCCATGAGTGCCAGGTCACTCCAGAAGCACAACAGCCTGGAGACACTCAGAGAGTGCCTGTGGGGTGCCAGGGACCTTACCTACTTTCTCTAATGCAGTCCCTTGGCAACTCTGTGACAAAGGCATCACCATCCCATTTTACATGAGAGAAGACAGGATCAGAGGGGTTAAGTACTTTGCCATGTCTCATGGCTGGTAGGTGACCAAACTGCGAGTCAAACTCAGGCTCCTGATGTCAGAACCAACTCCCTTGCACCATGCTCCTCCCAACAGGCAACACAAGTGGTATCATTTAACATATTAAGATCCAAAAAACCAAACGGATTTTTAAAAATCTAAATCTCATTTCAAAATAATCTCCAAGCTCTAAGGTACATATATGGTGATGAGATGGTAAACCTCATGTTTCCTAAAACATCCTTGATTTTGGCAAAATTTGTATGACAGATAACTTTTAAAGAACAGGCTGATAAAAATAATATAGGCATTATCAGCACTTAGAAGACGACTGATTTCTTATCTAAGAAAATAAGGGTTTATGAAATATCCTTAAAACCCATCCTGAGGCTAGTTCTGATTCTGCCATTAACACAGAATTGTAACTTTCAAACATCTGCCCTGCATAGATCTTGTACATAGCAAATTCTTGGCAATGGCCTATTTATCTGTTCTCAACCAAAAATTCAAACCTGGTGATTATGTCAGAGGATACCTTCTCAGACTGACACCTCTTCTTCAAGAACTATGCCACAATTTGCACCTTGCTTTGTAATTCTACAATAGCAGTTATAGAAAGGATGATGAGGATGTTGAATAATTAAGGGCTCCATACACGTCTGTTTCTCGAGCAATGGCCCAGGCAAGTGACACTATCCGAAGACGGGCTTGCCCAGGGTTCTTCTCAGGTCAAGACAAGAGAATGAGAGAGAGCCACACCAGCATTCATGTGCAAACAGCCTAATTTATCTAAGGTGGATTAATTTTTGACACCAAAGATTAAAGCAGGACATGAGGAATCTGAGGAACAACTGGCTCAGAGAGTGTAATATCATTTCAAGAGGTCTATGGCATTAAGGGGCACAAGAACCTGTTCTATCTCCCAAAGACATGCTTAGGAAGATGCTTTTGGGTCTTCACAGGTTTGCAACATCTGATCCCAAAGCCTTGTGGTTTCCAGTTGATTCTTAAAGTCAGTCTCTGCCAGTTGCTGCTGAGGACAAGACTTTCCTCTATATTCTTAAACCTCCGTTTTACTTCTTTGCAGATTTTAACAATGTCTGTCTGCACTGCTCCGCCCAGACGACAAGGGCTGCTGGGATAATTAAATGAGGTAATGCATGAAACCGCCACATATACTGAGAACCATATCCCCATGAGCTGCCACAATTCATGAGATTGCTATTGACTTACCTATGGTAAGCTCTAAATGTAGCCTGTTTCTTTTACCGAAGATTCAAATATACATTTTTAAAACAAGTATTTAAAATACAGTCAAGAATCACTCTTATCCAATACAAGTGACCCACTAATTTTCAGTTTTATTTTTTCAGGTCTTTCTCCTGGCAGGGGGCTGGCAGATGCATTCTACAATTAGAGAGGACCCAAAGGCTCCAGATGTATTTGTGAAAAAATGACAAAAGATCATTAAAAACATTTTCTTTTTAGAAAGGCACCTTTTTATATTGTCTCAAATTTAAGACTCTTTTCACCATTCTTTAAAATATTTTAAAATCCAAACACGTGAAAGAAAATCTTCTTGGTCCTAGGTCATATTTGAAAATTTTTCTTTTAATGTGATGGATTTCTTTTACGCTCAAAATTTTTCTTTAGTGAACTTGATCGATGCAAATTATTTTAGTATGTATTTCTTGAGTATCTTCTTTGCATTATGCATTGCTAAATACCATAGGAGAAAGAAAATAGGCAAACATTCCTTCTCGTATTTGAAGACTGCAATCTAACAAGACTAAGATACACACACAAATACAATAGGATAAGGGTCATAAAAAAAGTCAAAGGAAAGAAACAGCTACAAGTGGGATTCAAGAAAGGCTTTACAGAGGACTAGGAAGTGGAAGAGAAATTTAGATGCACAGGCAGAGTAAAGAACAAATAAAAAAGCATAGAAACAGGATAGCACACAAGTGTTCAGGGACTGCTCAGCAGTTCAGGTTGGCTGATATTAGGGCAGAACAGGTTTAAGACTTTTGCTACAGCAGTCAATACATGCTTACTCCTATAAGACCTAATAAGACCTAAGATTCTTGCTAATTCTTACAGTTGCAAATGAAGACGCCAGCTCTTGTCAGAGGGAAAAAGAGGTGAAGTTGAAGAAAAGTATAGGGGAGGGGCTGGGCATGGTGGCTCTTGCCTGTAATCCCAGCACTTTGGGAGGCAGAGGTGGGCAGATCACCTGAGGTCAGGAGTTGAAGACCAGCCTGGCAAACATGGTGAAACTGTCTCTACTAAAAATACAAAAATTAGCTGGGTGTGATGGTACACACCTGTAATCCCAGCCACTCCGAGGCCGAGATAGGAGAATCGCTTAAACCCAGGAGGTGGAGGTTGCTGAGCTGAGACGGCACCACTGTACTCCAGCCTGGGCAACAGAGCGAGACTCTGTTTCAAAAAAAAAAGTATAGGGGAAACAAAATTGGCCAATTATTACTGTTCACAGTAGTTGAGGCTGAGGGTTTATACCCTCCTCTCTACTTTGTATTCTGAGATTTTCCATTAAAAATAGAGGAAACAAAAAAAACGAAATAAAGGCCAGTTCATCTAGGGAGATGGTCAGCTGACGATGGTGCGAGTCAACTGAAGTGAGAGTGCAGGGCCGAGGTCAGACAGACTCTTCAGGAGAAGCAGACACAGAACAATGTGACTACATGGTCACTGTGCCTGTTTTTTGGTTCCCCATGCCTCACACTCCTTACACTTCTCATTGGGAGAGAGTAGCTGGGGTCTGCCGCCAGGTAAGCTGGTGGTAAGACAGTCTAAGAAAGATGGAAGAGCTGTCCTCATCATACCAGGTGTGAACATACTGCAGGAGTTCATTTTGGTAATGCCAAATGTAATATTTATTAATGCTTGAGAATCCCGACAAGCTAAAGTGAAGAAAATCTAAAAAGCAACTGTGCTCCACTACCAAGAGAAAAGCACTTAATGTTTTGGCATATCCGCTGCCTTTGGACATGCAAGGGCAAAGTCATACATCTATGCACATGATTTCTCTCCTCAGAAATGTAGACTCATAGGGAAATACTGCTGTGTAACAAGCTTTTTAGTTTAAAAACTGTACAGCAGCATTTTATAACACCAGTGTAAAGGCTGGATAATAGCTCGCTAAGGAACACTTTGACCTAGTATTTCTTAACCCTGGTCAAGAGTCAAACATTAATACTGTTAAATGAAATGTTTTGACTTGAGAGGCTCTCTCTCAATATTATTTTGTTAATATATACTAATATATACAAGTTCAGAGCTGTGATATGACAAACTAATTATTTTTATTGCGGGAGGAGGATGGTGGCAACATTCCTATCAGAGAAATAACTCCCTTTTTCCTTTCAAAAGTATAGGCTGTTGGAATTTTAGGTTTTTTGTTTTTAAGCTGTAAAAGCAATATATGAATATGCTACAGAATATCCTTCCTCACAAAATAGACACACATCTCACATCTGGTATTACGAAAAGTAACAAAAGTTCCCTGCCTTCTTTCTACCTCATTCCACTGCCCGTAACTGGTTACTGGTCTGTCTTCTAAACATTCATGACACTACTTTAAATACATGGAATGGGGTATATGACACATGTACACAACTTATGTACACAGAGATGTACAAATATGCATACATACAGGTATACACACACAGTGTACTCTACAATGTACCATATACATATATAATGAGGACTGTTTTTTTTTGAGACAGGGTCTTACTCTATTGCCCAGGCTGGAGTGCCGTGATGCTATTGTGGCTCACTGCAGCCTGGACCTCCCAGGTTATCTTCCTGCCTCTGCCTCCCAAGTAGCTGGGATTACACATACATGATACCACATCTGGCTATTCTTTTTTTTTTTTTTTCTGTATTTTTGGTATAGAGATGAGATTTCACCATGTTGCCCAGGTTGGTCTTGAACTCCGGGGCTCAAGCAATCTGGCCTCTTAAAGTGCTGGGATTACAGGTGTGAGCCACCATGCCTGGCCTTTCCATCCTTTTTTAAACATTTCCTTTGTCTCTGCCCCTGGAATCAAGACAGCTCCTAGAGATGCTACTAGTTTTTGCATAAGAACACACAAAATTCACACAATGGGTTAGACTGCAGGCCCATCCATCTCAGCATAACATCTGAGATGGCTCCAGGGAGGGAGTTAGGAATAAGGCCCGTATATGACTCTGTCCTCAAAATTTGAACACACTTAGCCTTCTTTTAAACAACCTACAATGGATTCTTCTATGACTGATTCCAAATCCTTTGCAGTTACTACTGCCAGCGATATGCATCTTGGAGACTCAAGTTCCTGGTATTCATGTATAAAGTCCTGGAGAATCTCCTTTTCCACAAAACTATCTCTTTGAAGGATGGTTCTTGTTCAGATACTCTAAGTCAGCGGTCTGCAAACTATGGCCAGCACTTGCTTTTGTAAATCAAGTTTTACTGAAACACAGCCATGCTCATTTGTTTGTATAATGTCTATTGCTACTTTCATGCTCCAACAGCAGAGCTAAGTAGCAGCAATAGAAACTGAATAACCACAACCCAAAAAGCCTAAAATACTTCACTACCTATCCCTTTACACAAAAATTTTGCTGATCTATATTTTAGAATATGAGGAAAACAGATTTTTTTCTTTATCAAAAATTTTAGAGGACCTGAATCATACATCTTATATCTAGAATACCTGTCTAGGCTGAAGAGTCTATTTTCTGCTAAAAGACAAAAAAAAAAAAAAAAAAGACAAACCAAAAGCACTTTGGCTCTGACAACAGCAGTGTTAGCTGGCAAAGGTTTAACAACCTGAACTCCAGGCGGAAAAAAAGCTCTGATGTAGCATTTGCTGATTTCCATGGCTTAACTATTCCCACCATGGCTTATTTCATTCAAAAAAAAATGTGTTGCCACTGAACACGGAGTTAGGAAGCGATAAGCACAGCTGCTACTATAAACCAGATCTGAAACCACTGGCTCCTTGGGATACTTACTACCAATAGCTTAACTCCTCATTTTAAAGTCAAAGACACTGAGACCTAGAGAAGGTGTGTCATTCCCGAGGCTGGCTCGGTGACTAGAACCAATTGGAGGTAGTTTCCCTGTGAGTCTAGCTGCCTCACAGGAAGTTACTTCCTATGTAGAAGGAAGAGCGGGGGAAAAAAGGCAAAGGCAGTTCTTTGCCAGGCACATGGTGATACATGTTGGATTTTATCAACATCTTCACAGTGTAGGACTCTGGTTTCCTCAGCACATGCCTTTGAAGCACACTTTAGGTAGGGGGTATTCTTCACACAGGACCAGCTTTCATGTAAACCATCTGACAATGAACGATCTCAATTAACCGGCAGTTATTTTAAGCTATCAGACAGTAATTTCCAGAAAGACAAGGACTGCATCTTTTGTGCTGTCTACTTTCCTGACATCCAGCACATAAATGGACACATAAGAAATAGGTGGCCAATAAAAATCTACTGAAAGAATGAATAGACCCCACCAACAAAGTGGAATTTTTAATACAAAGAACACAGCAGGTGCTCAGAGTTTAGATCCCATTTCCTTCTCCCATCTGTGGACTGTGCAACACACAACATGCTCACGTGCATGCAACATTGCTCAAATAGCCGCTGTAGCATTTAAACTGATCCATCAGAGCACAAGAGGCTCTATGGATGAAGGAACAAAAGGGAGGATGGAGTTAGAAAATTTCTTCCTTCCATGTATATACACGTAACATCTGTCTCGAACTTGTTCTGACAAAGCACAAAGCTAAGGAAAGGTTCCTGTGAAGGATCTCACCTACCACACTCCAGGAGGGTGGAAACTGCTTTTTGACAGGGGCTGAGGAAGCATCACTCAGGGTGACACACCTCTGAAAGTGGAAAGTGAAAGAACATCAAGACTGGGAATCATTATTCCGATAAACTTAAGGCTAATAGCCACACAACTGCAAACAGAAATGAACATGTGGAAGGGAAGGCAAAAGCATGCCTCCCCGTTCTTTTGGAAATAACATCCTGACTACTTGGTAACTCTCACATGAACCCCTACACACTTGGCACGGTCTCCCCATTGACACTTCTCTGAGCCCACAGGTCTGGTTTGCCACATCACTGTTGTAATCCTGATGGTCAGCTTTGCAGGCACAGAAACAACCAAACGCAGGTGTGAAGCCTTGCTGCCTTTTCAGGAGGCTATCAAGGTTCATCACAGCTTCACATGGGGACCTAGTACTTGGTTTCCAAAGTGAGATCAAATTTGGTTCCAGATATCAGAGGTTAATACCGTCCATGGCATGCGGTGGTGTGTGTTCCCATTCAGAGGAAGGATCACAAACAGGAAGCAGGCCCAATGAATGAAGCTTCTAAAGCATTTCCTACACTAGCATTCTCAAAGTGTGGTGCAGAGAACTCCTAGGGATCCGCAAGGTCAAAATCACTTTCATAGTAATCAAATGTTACTTTTTTTCACTCACATATTTTCAGGAGTATACAGTGGAGATCTCAAGAGGCTACATGATATGTGATAATGCAACAGACTGCAGAAGCAGCTATCGGAATCCAGCTGTCTTCAATTATGCTTGACATCAAAGAGATTTGCAAAAATGTAAAGCAATGCCATTCTTCTCAATAATTTTCTGTTTTGGAAAATACAGTTCTTTTTCATAAAAATAGGCAATGTTAAGATTAAACTATTTACTATTCTTTTTAAATTATTAGAGTACAAATTTCTCAGTCTTATATATTATAAATATGGATAGATATAGCTCACATAAAAGCTCCTTAGGACACTAATTTTTGAAGAATGTATAGGGGTACTGAGTTCCAAAACAGTTTGGGGACTTCTGCCCTAGAGGTTGTACCCCAGGGAAGAGAGTTACGTGGGTTGCAAGAAGGAAGATGCCATTATGATGCACTAGCTGAATGTGGAAAAAAATGACTCGTTCCTAACTGCAGCCCTAGCTCCTTTCTGGATCTCTGAATCTATCAGGGTGGGCTCTGTGTTCAATCCTCCCACCGAAGGGTCTCTTACCCCTCACCCCATTTTCCCTTTGCCCTTTGGAGTTGATTCCCAGATCTGCCCGCACAACTTTAGCAAGGATTTCCCTATCCAGCCAGCCGGGCCTGGGGGAGGACCTCAGTGCGGGCCTCACACCCTTGGGGTTAGGACTCCCAGGGCCAGCCGCACACCCTAGGCAAGGACTTCCAGGACAGGACGCACAGCCAAGCCTAAGAGGGTCTAGAAAAGCCACTTCCAATCCCTCTTCCCAGGTTGACACAGACTGGGGACATGGCGGAGACATGAGTTGCCAGAAACGCGTCCCCAGTCCTCCTCTCAGCCTCCCCAAGCTCGCCTCCGTGTTCCCGGCCGCTCTGCCTCGGGCACCGCGGTAAAGGCCCGCACCGACTCCCGAGGAGCACAGGGTGGGCGGCGCTCCGCCTGGGGACGTGAGTCCGGCCACGTCGGTACTCACCTCCGACTGCACAGTGGGGATCCCGCGACCGGCGCACCAGACTCAAGCAGCGGGTCGCGCTCGTGTACGCGGCGCGGTTCCAGCAGCCGCCTCCGCCCTCCTTTGACTCTCGCCCCAAGGGCCGCCGCGCGATGGGCGGAGCAGGGGCGGGGCGTGCGGGCCGCACACCGAGGAGGGGGCGGAGCCTGCGGGCGCCCCCGCGGGCCTGGAGGACTTCGCCCCGGGCGGGAGACGAGGGTGGCGAAGGGGCTCCTCCGCAGGAAGTGGGAGGGCTGCTCCCTCGGCCAGGGTCCGCTTCTGCCAGCCCGGGACCTGGAACGAGGGTGTCTGTTGTTCACTTTAGGGCTTAGTATGTGACTGCCCAGCGGGCGTTGGGAAGTGACCAAAGGGCGGGGAAGAAATGGAATTGTTTTAAAAAACTGATCTGGCCATAACGGCAGAGGCTTCATTAGCTGGCTGCCCCCGTACGTGTGGTCCCTTCGCCCGCCTTCCTTCTCACTCTGTCTGTCCCCACCCTGCCCACCCTCTCCACCCTCGCCTTAATTCTTTGCGCAAAGCCTGCCAAGTGGGCATCGGAGTCACGCTGTCAGAATAGGGCTTCAACATTTCCGGGGCAAAAAAGTGCTATGTGTAGATTTCCTTGGACATGTTACGTAACAACACTTTCTTTTTTTATTACTTATTTATTTATTTTTATAAAGCCGGGGTTTCACCATGTTGGTCAGGCTGGTCTTGAACTCCTGACCTCAGGTGATCCGCCCGCCTTGGCTTCCAAAGTGCTTGGATTACAGGCGTGAGCCACCGCGCCCGGCCATGTAACATCACTTTCTAATGCATGATGTTCACCGGTCTGAGGTCAAAACAATGGCTGGGAGATGGCACCAAGTGGGCTTTCACAAGACCTGCTTTTCATGTTGGTTGGAGTTGTGCCCTCTTGGGTGAATGTGAGTTCAAAGAAGTGATTAGATATTTCTAGATGAAAGGTGGTGAGGTTTTCCTGCCCAAATTATTTGGAAAGTTACTGAAGTTTTCTGAATTAGCGGCGTATAGGATGAGTAAACAGTAGCCAGTACGAATATCCCACTGCTACCTTATATTGCCCTCCTACTGTGCACAAAGCCCTGTGCTGGACTCTTTCCACGTGTTATTTAGTTCAGCTCTTCCAACTACCCTACAAGTGAGGAACATTACCCCTCTTTGCAAAGCGTGGAATGCGCAACAGCTGAGACTCATTTTGTTTTTGTTTTTGTTTTTTGAGACTCAGTCTTTTTTTTTTTTTTTTTTGGTGGGGGGATAGAGTCTCACTCTGTCGCCCAGGCTGGAGGGCAGTGGTGTGATCTCAGCTCACTGCAACCTCGACCTCCCGGGTTCAAGCGATTCTCCTGCCTGGGCCTCCCAAGTAGCTGGGATTACGGGCACCTATCACCACGCCCAGGTAATTTTTGTATTTTTAGTAGAGACAGGGTTTCACCATCGTGACCAGGCTGGTCTTGAACTGCTGACCTCGTGATCCATCCGCCACGGCCTCCCAAAGTGCTGTGATTACAGGTGTGAGCCACCACGCCCAGTGAGACTTTAGCCTTTAGGTTGGTTTAACGCCAAAGCCCACACCTTTCCTGTCATGCTGCACTGTGAGTACAACTACCCTCTAGTTATATTTAACTTTGAAATATATTTATTTTGAAAGGGGGATAACTGTATTTCCAATGTGAGAGGAGACTTTTTTCACACCCACTTCCTTCACCCTTTCCATTCACATTAGTAATGAAATTTTCTTCGAGTGTCCACCATGTGGCAGAGGTTTACCACAATCTCTGAAAAATCATGCTCCAGTCCCCTTGTGAGGGAGGGAGAGTGGGGGGAAGGTGAGAGTGGGTAGAAGGCTGGGGAAAACCAGTGAGCACACATCCAGCTAAATTTCGATTTTGAAAGAGGCAGCCGTTTGGAAAGCAAAGTATTTAATGTTCAACGATAACATCCATGTAACTGAGAATCCTTCACAGAAAACAATGAAATCAGAGCTCTGAAGGGAATGAAATTTATTAGTAAGCACACTGGCCAAAACCGTGAAGGAAATAGTTCCACATCCCCCTAGTCTGTTGCTCTTGGACGTGTCACCAGTGACGCAGATCGTGAATCCCAGGGCCTGTCCTCTGTTCCTGTCTTTACTCACGGCTCTGTGGTTTCTGACACTGGCGATGCGTCTTCCTTGAAACGTTAACCTCTTTTTGGCTTTTCAGCCGTCTGCTTTTAGGAGTCACCCTTCCCCCTTTGGTCCCTCTTTTTTAGGCCCTTTCACTGCTCTTTCTCCTTTTGCTTTACATGTTTCCCCATATGCTGAGTTTTTCCTCCTCTTATGTTCTCATCATGCAGACTGCCTGCCCCTTCTAGCTGAAGTCTGCTATATCTCTGTCATTGGTCTTACTTAACCCCTCTGACCTCCACTCTCTTCATTTGCAGCCATATATGGCAACCCCACCTGGATATTCCAAAGGCGCCGGTATGAGACCGTTCTCATGCTGCTGTAAAGAACTGCCTGAGACTGGGTAATTTGTAGAGAAAGAGGTTTCATTGGCTCACAGTTCTGCACGGCTGGGGAGGCCTCAGGAAATGTACAATCATGGCATAAGGAGAAGCAGGTACATCTTACATGGCAGCAGGTGAGAGAGAGTGTGTAGGAAGCAAAGGAAGAGGAGCCCCCTACAAAACCATCAGAGCTCTTGAGAGATCTGTATCAGTATCATGGGAACAGCATGGTGGAAACTACCCCCATGATCAAGACACCTCCTTCCCTCCATATGTGGGAATTACAATTTGCGTGGGGACACAAAGCCAAACCATATCAGTGCCTGTCATTCATCACATCTAAAATGGGAATTTAGTGTCTTCTCTAACCATCTGTCTGTCCCCTCCTATCCATCCAGTTTCTTCTTCATCCTAATCCCACAGCCTGAATTCGTATGTCGTGGTCTGTTGAGGAAGCTGCATGTTTAAGGGGTATATTACTATGGCATATTACTATGCTCTCAATGGGTCCACCTAACAAATATTTCTGTCACAATATAAAAGGTTCTGCTAATGGCCTGGCTGAGGGCATATACTCTAGGGACCTTCGGAGAGAATGCCACCCAGGCATGTAACTGCTCAGTCACCCCAGCTCTGCTCCAGGGGCCAGAGGCAGAAGGACCTTCTTTTGAAGTAACAGCACTGATTTAGCAGCTTTACCTGCTAGAAGGTTCTGCTGCTATAAGAAGAACCTTGAAGATTCTGTCAGAGACCTGTTGAATACTCTGAGGAACGCCTCATTATATTTCACACTGACTTCAGTTACTCGCATATGCTGGACTTCCTCAGTTTATGGAAAGGTCCTAGGACCTATACCCAACTAATTTTGTATCACACTTTGCAATTATACTGCACTTTCACACACATATCATTTAATAGGAAGGAAGAGGTGTAAGAGAAAGTCTAGCGTAACGCTTCTCAAACCTTAGAGTACGTTGAAAACACACATGCCTGTGTTGTGCTCTTAGGAGGCTGAGTTTGATGCGGGTGGTCAAAAGACCATTCTCTTTGAGAAACACCAATGGTAGTTCTCCAAATCTGAGTGTTTCTCAGAATCACCAGAGGGCACTGATTAAAAACATAGCCTCTGTATCCTCTGCCTCCTAGAAAGTCTGATTCATTAGGTCATGGGTGGGGTCTGTGTTCAGATTCTGAGGACGCTACACTTTTAACACAGGTGATTCTGCTGTTGCATGTCCCCAGATTGGCACCAAGGACCTGTTACCTAGAAATACACACTTCATGAGGGCAGGGGCCCGTGTCAGTTTGTTTATCACCCCTAACACGGAGTCTGGTGCATAGCAGATACTCATTCCTTGTTTGTTGACTGACTTACTGCCAGAATCTTTCTATTGCTTACCCTTTGCTCTCTGTTGGCCTTTGTGCTGTTCAGAGACCTCTAGCAAGGCACGGAGGGAAGGCATCTGGTTGGCAACGAATGAAGTAAAAGTCATGCCTCCTGGATGCTTGAGGGGACTTTAGAATCCCACAATTTTTCGCTGAATGTATGTCTTCATATCAGAGAGAATTTGAAATAAATGTTTTGTTCCTCTTAAAAAAAAGTTATATTCATAAGGAGGAGAGGCAGTTCTTAGCCTCATTTTGGCTCCTGGTAAATATCCAACTGCTCTCCCCCGAGCCTCTTCCCACCACACCTGCTATAGTTTTAATTTTCGTGCTCTCTTAATTACTGCCTAAGGGCCTGATCCCTGAGCTGCCTTCCCAGGGAACAAGAATCCCCTGGGCAGCTGCTTATAGTTAAGCACCATTTATCTCAATATAGCGAATAATAAAAATCTTCACAACCACCTGTTGAGGCTGGTATATTACTATTGGCATTGTTTCACAGATGAGGAAACTGAAATTCAGAGTAGTTACACAGCAGGCTTCATGACGAAACTTACATGGTGATCCTGGGGTTTTAGTGAAGCCTGGCCTCACTCCAGAGCTTATGCTTTTAAGCGTTATACAAAATCATCAGATACCCTGAAGTTGTAATTTATTTGTTCTTTGCAGAAAAGAAGAGGGACTTAAATCTAGGGAAGAGATTTGTTCTATCACCACATAGTCTGGAATTCCTTATTCACGTATTTCCAGGGCTTGTTCTCTCTGATGATAGCACAGAGATCCCTGCTACAGCTGTGAAATGTTGGGACACCTGGGTAAAGAGAGTTGTCATTCTGGGGAACGGAGGTGTTGGAAATCAGGGCAGCTTGAGTATGAATTCCAGGATTGGTACATAATTCCTAGGTGTCTAGCACCATCTTTCACGTGTTAATTTGCTGTATACTTTTTGAGCACTTTGTGTTACATATTTTTCAGAATGGAGAGGGAAGTACTCTGCAGGATTGGTCCATTAAATTATTTACGCACACACAAAATAAAACTTTTTTTCAAGAAAATAACTTGGTAACATTGACAAATGAGAGTAAAAATAAAAATTTGTCACTCATGTGACTCATTTCTATTTCCAGTTTATAATGAGATTACTTTCACATGTCAGTGTAAGTGCTTTTTTATTTTCTTTTTGAGACAGGATCTTGCTCTGTTGCCCAGGCTGGAGTGCAGTGGCTTGATCATGGCTCAGTGCAGTCTCAACTTCCTGGGCTCAAGCAATCCTTCTACCTCAGCCTCCTCAGTAGCTGGGACCAAAGGTGTGTGCCACTACACTCAGCTAATTAAAAAAAATTTTATAGAGAGGGATCTCATGTTGCCCAGGCTAGTCTCAAGCTCCTGGGCCCAAGCAATCCTCCTGCTTCTGCCTCCCAAAGTGCTGGGATTACTAGTGTGAGCCACTGTGCCTGGCTTTAAGTGCTTTTTAAAATGGAAAATCCTCTTTCTCTCCTCCCTTCCCCCATACCTGGTGGGAGGAAACAACAAACATTTTGTCTGTTCTAAGTTCATCCTTGAAAGGACCATGCAGATTAACTTAACCAGATGATGGTGAGCTACTGCCCTCTGTTGATGAGTATGTGGTAAACACATTGTCAAACAGAAAAAGCTGAGCTAATGATTATTAGCATTAAGAGAAAAAACAACTGGGCGACAGCGAGACCTTGTCTCAAAGAGACAGAGAGAGAATAAGTATTAAGAAGGCATTAACGGATTAAGAAAGCTACCTTTTGTTCCTTAATTTTACATTTACTGAATGCTCTAGAAGTTAGACAGCAGAAACTTAATCGGTCCACAAACTGGCTCTGCTAAGAGCTTGCTTGGTGTGATGAGTCCAAAAATATGATTAATTCTTACTCTGAGGGACCTGAGAATTTATTGTTTTATTATTTTCTCACAGCTTTATTGATATTATTTTGACGTTTGCTCACGATAATACAGCATTCATCATTCACATATCAAAATCTAATGTTAATTGTTTTTTTTTTACTTTGTTTTCTGGATAATTCCAGGTTCTCACAACCTTCTAACTACATGTACCCTTCTTTTGATTTCTATGCCATTGTTAATCTTGTATTTTATAGTCATAGATTGTAACTTGTGAAGGCGTTGTTATTCTTGTTTTATAGAGTCAATATTTGTTTAGATTAAAGCATACTTTTTACCATTTTTGTTGAATACTTCTTAGTAGTTCTTCTCCTCCCTTCCCCCATACTTGGTGGGAGGAAACAACAACAGACAACACAGAAAGATACATTTTGTCTGTTCCAAGTGCATCCTTGAAAGTACCACGCAGGCTAACTAAACCCAATGATGGTGAGCTACTGCCCTCTGTTGGTGAGTATGTGGTAAACACATTGTCAGCCATAAAAAGCTGAGAGGATGGTTAGCATCAGGAGAATCAGTAATTGGGTGACAGAGAATTACACATTGTTTCAAAAAAAGAAAGAATAAGTATTAAGAAGAAAACATTGTCTACTGGTGATAAATTTTCCCGGGCTTCATTTGGGGAGAAATGTCTTTCTTTTATTATTTTTTAAGACTGAGTCTCCCTCTGTTGCCCAGGAGACAGAGTGCGATCTTGACTTACCACAGCCTCTGCCTCCGGGTTCTGCCTCCAGGTTCAAGCGATTCTCGTGCCTCAGCCTTCCAAGTAGCTGGGACTACAGGCGCCCACCACTATGCCTAGCTCATTTTTGTATTTTTAGTGGAGACAGAGTTTCACTATGGCTGGCCTCAAACTCCTGCCCTCAGGTGATCCGCCCCGCCTGGCCTCCTAAAGTACTAGGATTACAGGCTTGAGGCACTCTTTTTTTTTTTTTTTTTTTCTTTTAGACAGTCTTTAACTCTGTCGCCCAGTCTGTAAGGCAGTGGCATGAACACAGTTCATTGCAACCTTAACTTTCCAGGCTCAAGCAATCCTTCCACCTCAGCTTCCTGAATAGCTGGGACTACAGGTGTGCACTACCACACCTGATTATTTTTTTAATTCTTTTATAGAGAGAAGGTCTCACTGTATTGTCCAGGATGGTCTGGAACTCCTGAGCTCAAGGGATCCTCCCGCCTCAGCCTCCCAGAGTGCTGGGATTATAGGCGCAAGTCACTGTGCCCAGCCTACTGTCTTTGTTGAAGAATATTTTTTTCTGGATATTAAATATTAGATTGGCAGTTATTATTTTTTTCCCAACATTTAAAAGCATCAATCCAGGCCAGGTATGGTGGCTCATGACTATAATCACAGCACTTTGGGAAGCTGAGGCTAGAAGATCACTTTAGCCCAGGAGTTCCAGGCAAGCCTGGGCAACATGGAAAGACTCTATCTCTAAATTTTTTTTTTAATTAGCCAGGCATGGTGGCACGTGCATAGTCCCAGCTGCTCAGGAGACTGAGGTGGGAGAATCGCTTGAACTTGGGAGGTCAAGGCTGCAGTGATCCCTGTTCTTGCTTGCCACTTGCACTGAGACTCTATCTGAAAAAAAAAAAAAAAAAATCCAGCCATGTCTTCTGGCTTTGCTAGCTTTTATTAAGAAGTTCATTGTTAGTCTGAATCTTCCTGATCTGAAAGTAATCTTTCTTTTTCTCTGGCTACTTTTATAATCTTCTTTTGTCTTTTGTTTTCACCAGTTTAAATTTTCTATAAATTTCTTTTATTTTTTTTCTGAGGTTCATAGGACTTTCTGAATCTGTGGCTTAATGTATTTCAGCATTGTTGGAAAAAAATTAATTATTATTATCTTTTAAATGTTGCTTCTGTCCTATTCTCTGTCTCTTTTCCTTTTGGGATTATAATTTCACATATGTTAGACTGTCTTACTATAACCTTTATGCCTCTTATATTTTTCCATTCTTTAATCTCTGTCATTCATTCTGGGTATTTCTTGCTGATATGTCTTTTTGTTACTATAAAAGCAGTGGATTCCCCAGTCTCACTTTTCCTCATCTACAAAGCAGATTCACTATATGCTGAGCCCTTCATCTGGGGCCCTACCTATTTTGTCTGTGGGATTTGGTGGTGAGGGGAACTAATGCAACCTTATTTTCATGCTACTTGTTATGCATATAATATAGAACTTTATCTCTGACCCAAGAGCCTCACGTCTTCTGCTATCATCCATGAAACAGTAACAGGCTAAGTTACTAGCTTGTGTATAGGGTAAAATCCCAGATCCTGACAGTGTTGGTGACAAGATAGGGTGCTGGCCAAGGTGTGCCTTTCTGGGAGACCCCATGGGCTGTGTTAGTAGGACCCAGTAGCAAATGTCCTCACCAAAGTGGGGAGCAGGGGAAAAGTACATTTCTCTCCCTCTCTTGCCTGTTAATGAATGTTTAGAGGCTAAAGAAAGAGGCAAGGGTGAAACATTCTACCCAAATGGTACTTTGATTGTGCTCACTCTCCTCAGGAACAGGAAGAAGGGATGTCATATGACAATTAGCAAAAGTGGGGAAACCAAAAGTGGCTGTATCTGATTGGTCAAGGAGTCCCCCTAGAGCTTAAATAATGATGTCATCTATAAGCAGATAAAGCTACAGGTGGACCAAAGCCAGATATTCACTTGGAAGAGCCCAAGCTGCTGGTAGCTGCTTGAAATGGAAAGCGGATGCAAGCTGGCTTACTGGCCTGGAACGGCTCTTTCCCTCTGCACTTCCTGACCCTTCT
Organism: Cacajao melanocephalus; assembly: GCA_963573385.1. Classification (NCBI taxonomy): domain Eukaryota; kingdom Metazoa; phylum Chordata; class Mammalia; order Primates; family Pitheciidae; genus Cacajao; species Cacajao melanocephalus. The sequence goes on along the minus strand of CAUYLG010029789.1, from coordinate 38,758 downwards.
CTTCCTCTGTACCCCAGCCCCAACTGCTTTAAGGAAATACTGATATGCTGGGGAACTGGAAGGAGGGGAGGAACTCAAATATTTTTAGCTCTGTCGAATACAGGTGCCCAAGTCACAGTCCTTCTCGGTCTCATGAATGGAGAGGGTGCTGGGCACAAGGATATCTAAAGGCACTGAGGATTGTAGGGTGCAAGGGAATTTATACCAAGCCTGGTTTGGAGAAACTGGATTAAAAAAATCCATCTTCTCCCCTCACCTGTATCCCCCTTCCTTCACCCATTACTACAGCCCTGTTGTGCCTGTTAGACTTCTTGATCCATATTTCCATAGGGCAGTGTTTCTCAACCAGGGTCAGTTTGTCCTCTCCTCCCACCCAGGGGACATGTGACAATGGAGACTTTTTCTTTTTTTTTTTTTTTTGGGACTGAGTTTTGCTGTTGTCGCCCAGGCTGGAGTGCCATGGCACGATCTCGGCATACTGCAATCTCTGCCTCCTGATTCAAGTGATTCTCCTTCCTCAGCCTCCCGAGTAGCTGGGATTATAGGCACCCGCCACCATGCCCGGCTAATTTTTGTATTATTATTATTATTATTTTAGTAGAGACAGAGTTTTGCCATGTTGGCCAGGCTGGTCTCCCTGACCTCAGGTGATTTGCCTGCCTCGGCCATCCAAAGTACTGGGATTGCAGTCATGAGCCACGGGGCTGGGACTGGAGACGTTTTTGATGGACATAACGGAGCTGGGGGTGGTTGGGGAAGAGTTCTACTGCCATCTAGTGGGTAAGGCAGGGATATAGCCAAGTTTCCTAGAGTGCTTGGGAAAGCCCCCCCCAGACAAAGAACCACTCGTAAATGTCAACATTGAACTCCATAGGGGAAAACGTGCTCCAAATTCAACTGATGGGGTTTGGGCAACGTTTTTTCCGTGTGGGAGGAAAATTAATGTGACCTTGTAGGACCTTTAGGGCCAATCCAATGTACCATTTGCTATGTCTTTCACTGATGAATGTATAATTGGTGTTCATGTTGTATGTGCTTATATTGCGAATGCTCATGAAGCCCAGAGGAATTCTTCCATTCAAGGACTGTGGCACGTGGAGAGGTAATCTCTGTCCCCTTCCCAGTAGCCTAGCAAAGAGAATATAAAACCAGAGAAGAAATGGAAATCACAGCTTTAAAGATATAGTGGCTGCAGTATTCAGGAGGCAATTTCCTAGTAACAACTGATGCAAGCACCAAGTACAGCTCTTTTAAAAATGGGGGCTGCTGTTGTCCTGTTGCTGAGCTACTGCCCCACAGAGGCTTTGGGTCAAGAAGCGGAACTGCTGACCCATAGAAACTTTGTGACTCTGCAGCCTGATGTCTCCATTCTGGAATGGGTTAGCTCAGATTTGACAACCTATAAGGAAAAGGCCTAATATAGCTCAGTTGTCAAATGGAAATTGTAATATTCAAGGATTGGGTTGGTCTGTCCCCAGTAGCATCTCAGTTTACATGAAAGAGTGCAGTGATCATTTTAGGGAAGCTATTTTCATTACACTGCTTGAAGTAAGGCCAGCAGATCAATGAGGCCCTTGGTTCACAGTGTTCCTTTCAATGCCTGGGCCTGGTTTGCTGCTGGTTTGGCTAAGCTGAAGCCTGTTGGTGTCCACTGGGCTGCCATAGCTGTCAGCTGCTGCTCTGTACATGCCATCCTGAAAATTGACGTGCTTGTCCACTCAATGGGAAGAATTTAAGACCATTCCCATAATTCTGCCCAATACTTCCCACAAAAAAACTTATATTTTTACTAACTCTTGAGACATTGCCAATGATCCAGACATTTGGTCTGCTATATGGTCAGTCTCTTACAAGCCTATAGACTGACAGATCAAAGATGCTTCTCTCTTGGGAAATAAACTGTGGAAATAAGCCATGGCTGATGAAAAAATACCTAGGCCATTCATGTTAGATGAGGTTCACATCAAGAACCCATTCTCCTGTAAGACATACAGACATCAAGCTGTTGATTCAGCCTGAAATGTCCAGCTCATTTCCACTGCCATGTGGATCTATAATTGTATTAGACACGACCACATACATATCATCATTGACTTGGCACAGGATAAAGGGTTATATGTTTATAATGTGGAAGCCACCACTGTGTGCCAGACTTGAAACTCCTGTCAAGGTTTGGGTAGCTGGACTTGTGGTGAAGGAGGTTACATCGCACAGATCTGAACTCTGTCCATTCCTGGCGCATTGACAACATCGGACCTGTGACCTCCTCTTCTATCTACTGGTGGTGTCTCGCTGCTCTTGATACTTTTCCCCAGTCCAATCAGCTAACTCTGGCCATACTTCCGTGGCTCTTCAGACTGGTCTGTGTTATATGTTTGATTTTTCTGGACCATTTGCAGCCTGACAATGGTGCCACTTTTGAGATAAAGGTCGCCCAATGATGAGCCAATAATCAAGAATTCAATTCCATGCTCCCTCAGCAGGCATCTGGTATTATTGAGTATTGAAATGGATTCCTCAAAAATTGACTTAAAAAGATTTCTGACTCCACTTTTCTCACCTCCTCCTGTAAAGAGTAGTAAGACAGTATGGTCACTAAATTTGGTTGTCTCCAGAACATAGAGACAATAAATGGCTAAGGGGTTGTTTTCTGGATACTAATCAAAATGAAAGGACAAGGGTTTATATAGGCCTATTTTGAAAATTTAGAATTCGGTACTGACCATTCTTGGACACAATGGATCTTTCTTTACCCTAGAGCAACCCTAGACCAGTGGTTTGTATATCCTCCTACTGTTAGCAGTGTAGACAAAAGAGATACGAAGGAATTAAAATCGATTCTGATTCACCCACCTGTATTCTCTTTTTGGATTGGCATGGTCCAATATGAAGACAGTGGTCCCCTGGTTGGTACACTGCTTGCTGAATTCCCTTATGAAAAATGTAGTGGCTTAAAAGAACAAAAACTTAATTATTTTACACTTCTGGAGGTCAGAAATCTGAAATGGGTTCCTTTGGGCTAACATCAAGGTGTTGGTAAGGCTGTATTTCTTCTAGAGTCTCTAGAGGAGAATCCATTTATCTGCCTTTTCTAGCTTCACCACATGCATTCCTTGGCTGTGGCCCCTTCCTCCATCTGTAAAGCAAGGAACATGGCATCTTCACATCTCTTCTTCTGCTCTGTTGCACATCTTTTCTGACTTTGATACTCTTTCCTCTCTCTTATAAAAACTTTTATTATTACATTGGGTTCATTCCAATAATCCAGGATATCTTTCCTTCTCAAGATCCTTAATTTAATAATGTATGTGTTGTCCCTTTTGCCATTTTAACTATGACATCTTTGCCACCTTTGAAGGCTCATTATTCTGCTTTTCACATCCTTTTTGCACCTAAAATTTCCAGAGAAAAGGTTTGTATGTAAGTAGATGATTGTAAAAAGGTGAAGTTACAATTACTTGACTGGGATCTACTGATTTCATGGCACTGAAAAAGAACAACAACTGTGGCACCTGGGGCAGGAACACCTTTGACTCTGGAGGTACAGGGGTGGGGGCACTTAATAATATCTTTGCCTCCCAGATCCAACACTGGGGTCAGAGTTAAACAGCAGCTGCAGCTGACAATCTGTGACATGACATCTCTTGAATTACTTTGCTGTGCTTGATGCCATCGATAGCAGCTCTCAACATGGACCCCCTTTACATGCATATAAACACATAGACCGGTACAACATTGTTTCATTCTGTTAAAAATTCCTATGCCTCTTTGGTGCTTAGAAGTCTTGGGTTATACCATGTATAGTAAAGGAGCCTACAACCACTTTGGCCATGTGACTTAACCAAACTGATGCAATGCTGATCCAAATCTCATTTTAAGACAAATCCTAATAGGAGTTACCTGTGCCTGTTTGGGTTATACATTTGCATGTGGCTGAGAATGGGCCACAAAATGTCTCTCTACTGGGGACGGTGTTTGATTTTTGTAATGCCCCTTGTAATTATTGGCAATGATACCAAAGATCAGGAGGTCAATGTAAACTCCCTTGCCTTGGTTGCAATGGATAATAGACTGGCCATAGGCCAGATTACGTCCTGACTGTCTGAAATAAAGTCTCCTGTTCTCCCCTCGGACAGTTGTCTGAGTGCAGAGCCCTAGGAGGAATGATTGAGGCCAATACTGCAGGTTAATTTTATCCTGTTGTTTGGAGTCTTTTTGATAGTAACCTTAATTAAATGCTATATGAGACAAATTGAACAGGTTTAGTTCTAGCTCTGATGGTCAAATTATTCAGAGTGACACACTTATGTGAAAGTTTATGAGAAGCCAATACACATAGCGATAGAGGGAGGATTGATGCGAAAGACAATCTTTCATGGGCCCTGAGTATCTGTGTGCATTTTTGCTGGGTGTGCCAAGAATGCGAGGCCCTGACTGCTCTTTACCCAGACCATTTCTCAGGGTTGTGTTTCAGTGAGCAACCATGAGGGCTGAAATTGTATAAAGTCAGGTATTTGCTTAAAAATTATTGAGTTTGAGAGGGGACAAGAAGTGAGTGAGTATATAGATGAAACAGTATTGTCCAAGACTTTATAATTGGTGAATCTGGATTATGGCATAATTGTGGATTATGGGTACATGTGAGTTTAAAGAGCAGGCTTTCTTATACCTTACTGTGAAAACAGTGAATCCCCAAGCTCAGTGTTCCCTGGCTGCAACACTAACCCACTGTGTGTATTGCATCCTTCTAGGCCCCTCCTCATCACCGTGTTCTTTGAACATGATGCTTATGTTACTTGCTGTGTCTTGAGTAATCATGGGACTCCTGTACCCAGGAGTCTTGTGTCTTCTGCCAATATCCATAAAATAGTACAGGCTCTTATTAGATTATAAGTAGAGTAAAATTCCAAACCCTGACAGGTATCTGTGTTTTGATTTTGGCTATGGTGTTTGGTTGAAATCACAAGGCACAAATTTTGCCATGTAGTTTTGTTATTTCATTGAAGAAAAAAATCAGCATATCATGTATCTGTACCAAATTTTACCAACCTGGAAATTTAGAACTTCTCTATTTAGTGAATTAAAAATTATGATTATTAATAATCTCAACCATTTACAAAAGTTAAGGGAATATTATAATGAACTATAATGAGACTATAATAATGAACTATAATGAGAATATAATAATGATGTCTATAATGGTTTAAATATTGCCCATTTGCAACAGTTATCAGCTCATGGCCAGTTTTGCTAGTTTTATATATGCCTTCCAAACCCTGATTGAAGCACATTTATGGTCATATACTTTTATTTGTCATATATTATGTTTTAAAATCATTGACTAGAGTTTTCTTTATTGCATAGTGTCTGTATTCTTCATGTTTTTCAAGACCTATTTTGTGAATGGGATATGTAACTTCATTAATAATACAAAAGACCATTACATTTCTCCACCTGAAATATTTTGTAGGCAACCAAAGCTGTACATAGTGGCAAATGTATAGCTTTAAGTTCTGTAGCTATTTTAAAAAAGAAAAACTAATGAAGTTAGAAAAAATCTAAGGGAAATATACATTAGTATCATAAAATATTAATGAAGTAGAAAATATATAGAATTGACACTAATTCTGAGAACAGTTTCTTTGGAAAAATCACTGAAATATACAAATCTCTGAGAAATAAAAATGGGTTAAAATATGCAGACATTTATTGAGGTATGTAACTACAAATATGACTTAAAACTTAATATAATACTTTAAAATACTTTCTGCAAGTAATTTTTAGACTTATAAGGAGATAGACCATTTCCACAAATATATATAACACTTATATCCATGATAGATTCTACTCCTCAGATATTTGGTCGACTTTGTTTCATGTGCTGACTTCTGTTCTTTGTTATAATCTAAAGTCTTCCTCATGCTTAGGGATTTTGTGTCCTCTTAATATTTTTCTGAGCATCCACATTCTGGCATCCGCTTAGGGTGTCATTATTGTCCCATCAATATCCAACATGGGTCAATCTGCCCCCTTTCCTGGTTCTACATGGAAACTACCTGTATTTAGCCATTCTTGCGTTGTTATAAAGGAACTGAGATTGGGTAATTTATAAAGAAAAGAGGTTTAATTGGCTCACAGTTCTGCAGGCTGTACAGGAAGCATGGTGTTGGCATCTGCTTGGCTTCTGAAGGAGGCCTCAAGGAGATTTTACTCATGGCAGGAGGCTAAGCAGGTGCAGGCACATCACATGGCAAGAGTGGGAACAAGAGAGAGAAGAGGGAGATGCCACACACTTTCAAACAGCCGGATCTCACAAGAACTCATTCAGTATCAGGAGGACAGCATCAAGCAGATGGCTCTAAGACATTCATGAGTAAACCGTCCTCATGTTCCAATCACCTCCTACCCGGCCCTACCTCCAAGTGTGGGGATTACAGTTCCACATGAGATTTAGAGGGAATAACATCCAAACTATACCCACTGTACAGCAAGGCAGTAGAGCAGGGGCTGGAAAACTTTTTCTGTAATGAGCCAGATGGCAAATATTTTAGTTTTTGTTGGTATTACTTCTTCTCCTCCTCCTCTTCCTTCCTTTTCCTCTACTTATTTTTACAACCATTAAAAATATAGAAAGCTCTTTTAGCTCTCATGATATACAAAACAGGTCACTGGCTATATTTGACCTAAGAGCAGTGGTTTCTGACTCCTGTGCTAGAATATAATGGCTAAAAGACACAGGCCCTAGAGCCATGCTGTCTTTAAATCCTGGGTTTGAATCTAGGATTTGTAGTTGTGTCACATGTGAAAAATATTTACCATCTCTGTGCCTTAATTCCCTCATCTAGAAAACAGTAGTAATAATAATTTTTACCTTATAAAGTGGTAATGGGGATTAAATAGGCTAATGTGTATACTGTGTTCAGAAGAGTAACTGGCACATAGTAAGTGCTCATTAGATGTCAGATATTATTGTGAAGCCTTTTATTTCTTGCAGACTATTTCTGCTCATTACAAGAGTAATGGGAAAGGGTCTAATCTCATACTACACAGCTTTCTACCAACTTTTTCTTTCCCATCTCTCCTCTCTTCCTCCCTCTCTCCTTGTTTTCTTTCAGGTGTAACCAAGAAATTCCTTTGTTTTTTTTTGGTCCAGTATAATTGTTCTTTCTGCAGTCAGGCTTGCTTTCAGTCTTACCTTCCACACAGAGCAGACTTATTGGTTTCATTCACTCTGTAAAAAAAAAAAAGATTTGTCTGAATGCATTTCTTTTCCTCACAGGATTACATAAAAACCAAAAATTGACTGTAGAAGAAATGGAAAACCTGGCTAGTACAAAAATCATGCAAGAAATAGGAAGAATTATCAAATAGTTACATTCAAAAATGTCTTTAACCCAGATGATTGAGACTTTTAAATTGACTTTTTATTATTGGAGAATGTCAAATATATAAAAAATAATAACTATATAATAAAGTCCCATGTATTCATGACTCGGACTCCACAATTATAAACTCTTGAACAGAAATGTTTCATCTATACTCTCACACAATTCTTCCCCCCATTTGATAATTTTAAATGAAATATCTGACTTTATACAATTTAATTCATGTTATGGATTGATTTCTTTTTTTTTTGAGATGGTGTCTTGTTCTGTTGCCCAGGCTGGAGTATAGTGGTGCAATCTCAGCTCACTGCAACCTCCGCATCCTGGGTTCAAGTGATTCTCCTGCCTCAGCCTCCTGAGTAGCGGGGATTACAGATGCCTGCTACCACACCCAGCTAATTTTTGTATTTTTAGTAGAGAGGGAGATTCACCATGTTGGCCAGGTTGGTCTCAAACTCCTGACTTCAGGTGATCCACCCACTTCAACCTCCCAAAATGCTGGGATTACAGGCGTGAATGACCACACCTGGCCTGGACTGAATATTTGTATCCACAAAAAATTCATGTGTTGAAGTCTAATCCCCAATGTGATGGAATTTGGAAGTGGGGCCTTTTGGAGGTAATTAGGTCATAAGAGTGGAGCTCTCATGAATAGGATTAGTGCTTTTAAGATGAGGTCAGAGAGTGAGCTTGCCCTCTTTCTGTCATGTGAGGATGTGAAGAAAGTTCGGCTATCTGCAACCTAGAAGATGACCCTTCGCAGAGCCCAACTCAGGTGGCATTGTGATCTTGGACTTTCAGTCTCTAGTAATATGAGAAATAAATGTTTGTTGTTTAAGCCACCCAGTCTATGGTAATTTGTTATGAGAGCCAGAACTGGCTAAGATAATGTATAATAAGCAGTTGGCCCTGGCCCTCTAGATTCATGGGTTCCTACCCATGGATTTGCATCTGTGGGTTCAACCAACCATACATTGATAATATTCAGAAAAAAATGAGTGGTTTTGTCTGTACTGAACATGTACAGATTTTTTTGTCATTATTCCTAAATAATACAGTATAACAACTATTTATATAGCATTTACATTATATTAGGTATAAGCAATCTAGAGATGATTTAAGGTATATGAGAGGATGTGTGTAGGTTACATACAAATACTATACCTTTTTACCTAAGTTCCATTTTTATATTAGAGACTTAAGCATTCATAAATTTTGGTATCCAAGGAGTGTTCCTGGAAATAATCTCTCATATTTAGTGATGACTATATTTTATTTTTTTTAATTAAAAAATTTGTTATAACCATAATGCTTATATTTCTATTATTTACATATTTACTCACTTATGTATATTCAAAACAGGGTCTTGATATATCACCCAGGCTGAACTACATAGCATCACAGTCATAGTTTGTTATAATCTCGAACTCCTGGACTCAAGTGATCCTCCCATCTTAGCCTCCAGAGTGACTAGGACTACAGGTGCATGCCGCCATGTCCAGCTAATGTTTTTATAGAGATGGGGTCTTGCCATATTGTCTAGGCTGGTCTCAAACTCCTGGCCTTAAGTGATTCTCCTGCCTCAGTCTCCTGAAGCAAAGGGGTTTTAGGCGTGAGCCACCATGCCTGGCCTATATTTTGTTTTAAAAACATACAATATCGTCACATTAACAAAGTTAAAAAAATTATAAAATATCACCACATATCCTATATGCCTTCAATTTTCCCCAATTGTTTTATAAATTTTAAAGACATTTTTAAAGTCAGTATTGAAAAAGATCTATAATCTTTTTGCTGTTAATTTACATGTTTACATTCTCTTTTCCTTGTTGAATAAATATTCGTTAAGGAAATAACTGTGTGTAGTATAGTGTTCTACCATGTGAATTTTGCTAATTGTGTCTTCACAATGTTATTTAATATGTTCTTCTGTCCTCATAAATCAGTGCATGTATCTTGAGACTTGATTAGATTCAGGTTTAATATTTCTCACAAGAATTCTTTACAGATAATGCTGTATACTTGCATCAGGAAACACATAATATCTGGTTGTCTTTTTTTGTTGTGTGATCTGGGCAAACATTGATAAGCATTGCCTAGACTCATTAATCATTAGGGATCACATGTGAAGATATGCTAATTTTATAATTTCTCATTTATTTCTTCTATAATTGAAAAGCTTTTCTTCATTAACTACATGGTTCCCCTTAGGCTTAACTCCTACAGAAAAAGCAAGATAAATGCTTGATTCTATCCCTACCCCTCCTTATTTATTTATTTATTACTAGTTTTCTTGATCTCTATCATTCTCCAAAAAAACCCAACAAAAGAAAAAAAAAACCCCGAAAAAACCCAATTATTTGTTTTTTCTTAATATCGGTTATAAACTCACAAATTTAAACATACTTTCTTTGTTTAAAATCCTTGCATTATATTTGTTTAAGCTTAATTTAGTTTTTTGAGAAACCATCATACCATTTTCCATAACGGCTATACTGATTTACATTTCCAGCAGTGTAGGAATGTTTTCTTTTCTCCATGATGTAGTGGTATAATCATGCATACCCATCACTAAGCGTGAGAGTGCCTGTTTCACTACATCCTCAGCAACAGAATGCTTTGTTAAGCACTTAGATTTTTGCCATCAGATGTTTCCTTTAAACAACAGTTAATTATCATCGTTTGTAAACTGTTCCACGGTATAGAAAAAGATAGAAATTATAATAGCACTCACTGCTTTTATGCTTATAATATATAATGGCATTAATAATGCTTGTAAAACACTTCACAACTATACAGAAATACAGCTGACACAGACTAATGAACAACTCTATGACCAAGGATAAATAATGGTGCATGGTAGCTTAAACCATCTGTTAGCAACATTGATATACTTTTGGGGAGCCTTGCTCTGTTCCCAACAACTGAGGTGGGCGAACTTCTGTATTCTTATCTTTTTGAATTTTATAGTTTGTTACACTCAGATTTAAGCCTAGAACAGCTTTTGGTATAAAATAAGGCTCCTTGTTAAAAAGTTCTTATTTCTTGCTTATTTTAAGATTAACTACATAAAAATCAACATGTAGAAAATACCCCCATAGGTTGTTTTCATTTATTACATATTTTTGACATTCATATATATTTTTTACAAAAGTTGGTTTGTCATTTCAAATTTTTATACCTTTACTAATGAATTGTTTCTTATCTCTAGTTTCCTGAATCTGATATCCTTTTTAGAAAATATTTTCTTTTCTAAAAGAATTTCTAAAATAATTCTAATATGAATAAAAAGATTAGCTAGGCATCACAATAGTTGAAATATATTGAATATCAAAATATGCTCCTTGCTGGGGAAGACCACTCGGAGACACATCTCCTTACATTCTAGACACATTCCCCATTGAGTTTTGAAACGTTTGACTGAAATCTGTAAAGGTTAACTCATCATATAAATAGCAGTGCTATTAACAATCACAAAATTAATGAGAATAATAATGAGCCCTCGTGTGTAAAATGCCATAGTTAGCATAAACACCGTAATGCCTCTGTGTATGACATTTTTGTATTGCCACAGGGAAAAGTTCTGTGAGCTAGTTCCCTAAGTAGAGCCAATACATTATTACTGCAAATAAACTGCTCATTATCTAAGATGTTTTGCAACTTTTGGAGAAAGTAAAATGAGGTATTCTTGAAGGAAACATTTGTTGTTGTGTAGTAAAATATAAAATTGATTTTAAAGAGGTGAAATTAAGAACAGTTTTATACATCACTTTCATTATCATTTTAAAGTAAAATCCTTTCACTGCAAAACCTTTAAAAATACACATGTGCACACACATACATATCCACCACTGAAAACTACCCATAGTCGTACCACCCATGGATGATCTATCATTGTATAATTTATACAGTCTCTGTCCCATCTCAGTAAGTAAGGAACACACAGTGGGTAGTTTTAAATGTTGCATTTTCAAAATATAACATCAAAAACTTTTCTCAGGTCATTGAAAGTTAATTAAAAACATGATTTTAGTATTATTGCATTTTCTTTTATTTAACCACTGATAGCCCCTGATTTTCAGCTATTCAAATTTCCCTCCAAAAAACTTTTATCAGCTTAAATTTTCACCAGCTGGGACAGAGTAGCTGTCTTTCAGAATCCTTCACAACTCTGGATATTATCAGTTTATTTTGTTAATTTGATGGGATCAATTGATAGTTGATACTCACTAAATATTTATATTTTTTGAATACAAATTTATAAATAAAATTATAAAACCCAAATATGTTTGATGTAGCCATAATTGAAATTATAGTTGAAACCAGACAAAGGCGAACTTATGCCCATACAAACATTTGTACATCAATGTTAATACTAGCATTATTTATAATGGCCAAAAAGTAGAAACAACTCAAATTCCCATCAACTGATGAATGAATAAATGTGATATATGCATATGATGAATAATTTTTGGCAATAAAACAGAATAAAGTACCGATACATGCTATGCCATGAGTGCACCTTGAAAACATCATGTTAAGTGAAACAAGCCAGTCACAAAGGACTTTATATTGTATGGTTCCATTTATGAAATATCCAGAACAGTTAAGTCCTAGACAAAATTTTAGTCAATTTAATCTATTAATATAGGACAGTATATAATGAACAAAGAGGTTTATCTCAAGAAAGCAAGGGCGACTCAACATTTGAAAAATCAACCAGCATAATTCACTGTATCGACAGACTAACAAAGACAAATTATAGGCTGGACACAGTGGCTCATGCCCGTAATTCCAACACTTTGGGAGGAGGGCAGATTGCTTGAGCCCAAGAGTTTAAGATCAGCCTCGGCAACATGTTTCTCTACCACAACCCACAAATTGGCCAGGTGTAGTGGTGTGTGCCTGTAGTTCCAAACACTTGGGAGGCTGAGGTGGGAGGATCACTTGAGCCCTGGAGATCGAGGCTGCAGTGAGCTCTGATTGCACCAACACACTCCAGCTGGGCGACGGAGTGAGACTCTGTCTAAAAGAAAGGAATAAAGAAAGAAAGAAAAAACGAATTACCTGAATAAATGCAGAAAAAGAATCTGACAGAACTCAACATCCATTCTAATAAAAGCTTTAGCAAACTAGGAACAGCAGGAAACATCCTCAATCTGAAAAAGGGCTTCTACAATAAACTTATAGTTAATAACATACTCAATGGTGAAAGACTGAATGCTTTGCCCATAAGATCAGAAACTAGGCAAGGGTGTCCACTGTTATCATGCCTATTCAACTTTCTTCTAGGTCCAACACAGTGAAATAAGCCAGGAAAAAGGATAAAAAGCATAAAAATTGGAAAGAAAGAAATAGAACTGTATTATCTTTGCACATGACATACACAATAATGTAAAAAATGTCTAAGAATTTACAAAAAGGTTAGTGGAACTAATAACTAAATTAAGCAGGGTTGCAGGATACAAAGTTCATGTATAAAATTAACTTGGGCTGGGCACAGTGGCTCACGCCTGTAATCCCAGCACGTTTAGAAGCCGAGGCTGGCAGATCACTTGAGGCCAGGAGTTGGAAACCAGCCTGGCCAACATGGCAAAACCCTGTATCTACTAAAAATGCAAAAATCAGCTAGGGGTGGTGGCACGCACCTGTAATCCTAGCTACTCAAGAGGCTGAGACAGGAGTATTGCTTGAACCCAGGAGGCAGAGGTTGCAGTGATCCAAGATTGCACTACTGCACTCCAGCCTAGGTAAGGGAGCAAGACTCCATCTCTCTCTCTCTCTCTCTCTCTCTCTCTACATATATATATATATATATATATATATGTGTGTGTGTGTGTGTGTGTGTGTGTGTGTGTGTATATATGTAAAATAAATTGCATTCTTATATATTCAGTGAACAATTGGAAATTGAAATTAAAGACCAGTATGATTTATAAACATTACACAATACTTAAGGTAAATCTCAAAAAAGTGTGGTATTTATATGCTGAAAACTATGAAACAGTAATGAAAGAAATCAAGAGACTTAAATAATGGAGATAATTATGTATTTATTGAGGGAGAGTGTTGAATTTGAAGTCTGAGTATTATTACAATGTCAATTCTTTCCAATTTGAACTGTAGAATCAATGCAATTTCAATAGAAATCCTCAGAATTTTTTTTGTAAAAACTGACAACTGGTTCTACAATTTATATGAAAAGGGAAATGAAATAGAATAGCTGTAACAATTTTGAAAAAGAACCAAGCTGAAGCATTCATTCTGCCTGATTTCAAGACTTACTGATATGGTTTGGCTCTGTCCCCACCCAAATCTCATCTTGAATTGTAGCTCCCATAATCCCCATGTGTTGTGGGAGGGACCTAGTGGGAGATAATTGAGTCATGGGGCAGGTCTTTCCCATGCTGTTCTCATGATAGTGAATAAGTCTCACAAGATCTGATGGTTTCATAAAGGGGAGTTCCCTGCTTTTTTGCCAGCTACCATGTGAGATGTGCCTTTGCTCTTCCTTCACCTTCTGCCATTGTGAGGCCTCCCCAGCCGTGTGGAACTGTGAGTGAATTAAACCTCTTTCCTTTATAAATTACCCAGTCTCAAGTATGTCTTTATTAGCAGCATCAGAACACACTAATACACTTACTGTAAAACTATATTAAGACAGTGTACTACTGGCAAAAGAAAAGACACATAGATCAATGCAAGAGAACAGAGAGTGTGGAAATAGACATGTGTATATCATATATGTATATATGTGTATACATATAAATATTCAATTGATTTTCATCAGAGGTACAATTGGAATTTAGCGGAAAAAAAGGAACAACTAGATATCCATTTATAAGAAAATCAGCTTTGACCCATATCTTGTAACATAGTAAAACATTAACTCAAAATAGATCATATCCCTAAATCTAAAATAAAAAAACTATAAGACATCTAGAACAAGACGGGGAGAAAATATGTTTGGTATATACTTCTTAGATTCAAATAAAAGCATAAATCATAAAAGAAAAAATCAATAAATTGAATTTCATCAAAACATTTAATCAATTATAAAAATAAAACAGTAAGCCACAGATTATGACAAAATATTTGCAAAATTTGTATTTGACAAGGGACTAGTATCTAGAATAGATTAAGAACTCTTTCAACTCAATAAAGAGGCAAATTACTCAATTAAAGAAATGGGCAGCTTTGAATACACTTTTCACTAAAGTAGACAGATGACAAATAATTACATGAGAAAATATATGAAAGACAAATAATCACATGACATTATTAATCATTAGGAAAGTGCAAATTAAAACTATGAGGATCACAGCACAGTTACTACAATGGCTGATATTTAAAAAACTAGCCATAGCATGTTTTGGTGAGCATGAGGTGGAAGAGGTTTGTCATACACTCCTGGTGGGAATGTATAAAGGTACAGCACTTTAGAAAATTGGTGGCTTTTAAATATATAACAAACAGCCCAGCCATTCCACTTCTAGGTATTTACCTAACAGAAATGAAAGCATATGTGCATAAAAAGCTTGTATGTGAATGTTCATAGCAGCTTTATTTGTAATATTCAAAAGCTGTAAAAAACCCAAGTGCCCATTAATAGATGAATGGAATGAGAATTGTGATATGGCCATGCAATGGAATAGTACTCAGCAATGAAAACGAATGAACTATACATACAACAAAGTGGAAGAATTCAAAATAATTACACAGAGTGAAAAAAGCTAGACTAAAAATGAATACCTACTGTGTGGTATCATTTATATGGAATTCTGGGACATGCAAACAAAGCTGTAGTTAACAGATCAGTGGCTGTCTGGGTAATTGGGGAATAAGAGTGTGACCGAAGGATAAATTATAAGGGGGCATGAAGAAACTTTTAGGTGATGGATACTCCCATTATCTCATTACCTTTGTTGTGATGATGCCTTCATGGGTATATGCACTTTTTTGTTTTTGTTTTGAGACAGAGTCTCACTCTGTTGCCCGTCCTGGAGTGCAGTGGTGCAATCTCGGCCACTGCAACGTTTGCCTCCTGGGTTCAAGCAATTCTTCTGTCTCAGCCTCGTGAGTAGCTGGGATTACAGGTATGTACCACCATGCCCGTTTAATTTTTGTATTTTTAGTAGAGACAGGGTTTCACCATGTTGAATGAAAATGAATGGATTGAGAATTGTATGGCCAGCCTAGTCTTGAATCATGCTGGCCAGGCTGGTCTTGAACTCCTGGCCTCAAGTGATACACCTGCCTTGGCCTCCCAAAGTGTTGGGATTACAGGCATGAGCCACCATGCCCAGCCACATGCTGAAACTCATACAATTATAGTTTCAATGTTTCAAAGTGCTGGGATTACAGGCATGAGCCACTGCGCCCAGTCACTTTTGTGGTTTTAGTTGAGCATTTTATATGATTCCATTTTCTCTCCTTTCTCAGCATATCAATTATGCTTTTTTCACTTTTTTTAGTGGTTGCCCTGGTTTACAACATACATTTACAACTAATCCAAGTCCACTTCTAAACAGCACTATAATGCTTCATTGGTAGTAAAAGTA
Organism: Cacajao melanocephalus; assembly: GCA_963573385.1. Taxonomy (NCBI): domain Eukaryota; kingdom Metazoa; phylum Chordata; class Mammalia; order Primates; family Pitheciidae; genus Cacajao; species Cacajao melanocephalus. The sequence goes on along the minus strand of CAUYLG010029789.1, from coordinate 22,812 downwards.
CATAATAATAACACAATAATCTTAATAACAAATAAATAACAAAATAATCTTAATAGCAAAATAATCTTAATTCAAATTATAACAAAATAATATTAATTCCTCCTTCCTGTCCCTTGTATTATTACTGTCATTAATTTTACTTGTACATAATCATATATGTATGCATACGTAATCAAATACATTATTGCTATTGTTATTTTGAAGAAACTGTTAGAGCAATTAAGAATAAGGAAAATAAAACTTTTGATTTTACTTTCACTTACACATTCTCTGATACTCATCCTGTCTTTATATAGATCCACATTTTTGACCTGTATTATTTCCTTTTCTTGAAAGAACTTATTTAAACATTTCTTACAAGGTAGGTGTAGTGAGAACACATTTCCTCAATTTTTTTTTTCTAAAAAAGTCTTTAATTTTCCTTTACCTTTGAAGAATAATTTCACAGGGTACAGAATTTTAAGTTGGTATTTTCTTTTCTCTTAACACTAAATACTTCACTCCACTCTTTTTTGCCTTGCATGGTTTCTGAGAATTCAGATGTGATTATTTCCTTCCTTCTCTATAAAGTGTTTTTGACTTTTGACTTGTTTCAAAAATTAAAAAAAAATCTTTGATTTTCTGAAGCTTGAAGATGACATGCCTATATGCAGTTTTTTCTTGGCATTTATCTTTCTTGGTGTTCTCTGAGCTTCCTGAATCTGTGCTTTGGTGTCTGAAATTAATTTGGAGGGAATTCTCATCACTATGGCTTCAAATATTGCTTCTGTTTCTCTCTTTCTTCTGCCTGAGATATTTGCATTATATATATGTTACACCTTATGTAGTTGTCCCGCAGTTCTTGAATGTCTTGCTCTTTTTTAAAAAAGTCTTTTTCTCTTTGCTTTTCAGTTTGGGAAGTTTCTATTGCCATATACTCAACTCAGAAATTCTTTCCTTAGCCATGTCTAGTATACTGAGCCCATCAAAGGCATTCTTCATTTCTCTTACAGTGATTTTAATCTCTAGTATTTTTTGATATTTTCTTTGAACTTCCATTTCTCTGCTTACATTATCCTTCTGTTCTTGCATATTATCTACTTTTTCCATTAGAACCCTTCACATATTATTAATCATAGTTTAAAAAACTCCTGATCCGATAATTCTGACATTCCTACCATATCTGACTCTGTTTTTAATGCTCCTTAAGTATCTTCAAGCCATTTTTTTTTTCCTGTTAGTATGCCTTGTAAATTTTTGTTGAAAAGTGGCATCATGTATTGGATAAAAAGAACTGCAGTCAATAGGCCTTTTAGTAATATAGTTGTAATGTACAGGGGAGGGGAATTCTTCTATAGTCCCATGTTTAGGTCTCAGTCTTTTGCTGACTCTGTGCCCCTGAACTGTGCATTGGTTACAGTGGTCCTCAGCACTTAAACTCCCCCGCCTTAGGTGAAGATTATGGCTAGAAGGGGCTGGAGTTTGGCATTTCTCTTCTCCCAAACAGATGATTAGGTGCTAATAGACCCTCAGCAGGCCAGGCTCTGATATAACAGTTTCTTCTGAAGGCAGGCTTTGCTAGGAACAGATGCTCTGGTCTATTTCAAGTGGTGACTTTCCCCATCCTTCTGCAGGAAGCAAGAGGAGATTTTTCTCCCATATTTACTGTGAGGATCTGGCAACGCTCTGGGAGGTAAAACCCATAAAGGTATGGGACACCCCATGACTGGTGTCCACTACAGTTTTTAACTCTCAGACTTGCCCAAACTGAGCCTCCAGCAATTCATCGATTCCAGTTCAGGTTTCCTGGACTGGCACTGCTTCCCATGGAGGTTGCAGCTGGCAGGTCTCTGCTCTGGTGACATGTGATACTCTGTATTTGCCTGCCTGTCCCTTCAATTTTTGGGGCAATGGTCGGTCCTGTAACTTCATTTCTCTGACAGATCTAACAAGAGTTGTTAGCTTTTTTACTCCTTAGGAGACAGGGGTGACTTCTAAGCTTTCTTCCTTGCCAAACCAAAAACCAGACTCCAGGAACTTTTTACTTGTCCTTCCGTTCAGTGAAAAGCTGTTACTGCTCAGCTCCAAGGCAGTCCTTCTACCCCCTGCCTTGTGTTGCAGTGGCTGGGACTCAGCGCTCTTCATTTCCGCTTTGCTGGCTGCGCCTTGCAAGGCTCCCCCAGTGGGGGGGGGGCGCTAGAGGGAGACTGGAAGACTGGAGGAGGAAGAAAGGACCTGCTCTTTACATTTGCTTCCTCTTCCTGTCAGAAGCTTCACAGTCTTCATCAAGATCCTTATTATTTCTTGCTGTTTGTGAACCTCCTTGCTTTCAGGTCCTCTTCAATTATTTCTTCGGGCCAGACATTCCATATGAGAAGGATTGAGAGGTCAGGGTACTTATGGGGAAGTATGTCAAAGGCTTTTCTTCTTTTTACAACTACAATTACTATTAAAATCTACCATTTATTGTCTACAAGGTGCTAGGTACTTTAAAAAATATTACCTTATTTAATCCTCAGCACAATCCTACAAAAGAATTACTGTTATTTTCATTTACACATGAAGTCATGAAGGCAAAGGTAACTTGTTTAAAAAGTCACACTTTATATTAGTGAAAGAGTTGGGTTTTAAGTGCAGGTCAGGGTGATAACTAACACAAGAGTTGTACATATAAGTTAATTTACTATGGATCTGTTAAGTAATATAGAAATTGGAACATCACAGGGATTCTGAGAACATTTTAGGGTTTGAAAGATTTCAAGGGTGATGTGTTTTATTTAAGAGAAGGTAGGATTACCTTGTCAGAGGAAGAGAATTAGTTCCTCAAAGGTAGAGATTTGTTGTTGGGTGAGGAATGGCAAGACTGGTTCAGTCTCAATTTTCAGTATTAGTCAAATACATACTTATAAAATTGATTGGCCCTTTTGTATAGTCACATGTTTTGTTACTTATAAGCTATTCCAAAATGAGGACTGAAATGTTGGTGTTTCTAATACTTCACTCAGCCTTTAAACATGATTTAAAATGATTATCACATTTTAAGCTGTTTTAGATTAAGTCTTTGCACAATATTGCTTCATGCCTTTATATCTTATTTTGGAAAATTTGGCTTGGATTCCCTTGGGAAGTGGAGATGGTGATCTAGGAAGCTTCTGGAAACTTCCTGGTGATATGCGTGAATTTAATATCTATAAGTTTATTATCTTTTGAAGGCAAAGGGATTAAAGTAAGGGAGATGTATTTAATTATTGACAGTGGAAACTTTTTGAAAGGCTAAATGGGGCAAAAACATCTCCATAGAGTAACAAGAAAACATTCGATTTCAAGATATTTATTATTTGCAATATTAAATTGTGCCAATAGATGGAGAAGTTGTTCCATATAAACCAGAAGGCTTGCCTCCTCTTATGAGGAATAAAGAAATTCAGGTTTCTGACAAGTTGAAAATGAATTTCCTTAATAAAAATGTGAAGCAGGGAAACTGGGTTACGTATAAATTTTAACAAGACATAATGTTAACAAGGGACAAGAATTTCACTCATTTCAATTAAGTGTACATGAAACTCTTACTGCCTGTACTGTTTTTGAAATTTGGCCACAGTGCTTTTAGATATGTACATTTGTATTTATTTACGTATTTATACATGGCCGGTACAAAAAGGGTTTTAAATAAGGTACAAACTTTGTAAGATAAAAAAGATATCCTGGCCATAGGGTATAAGAAAAAAAAAAAGATAAAAAAGATAAAACATGCCTGCATTTAAAACAGTAGAGAAGAAAGAATGGGATGAAGTTGGGCTGCAAATCTGGCCTGGAGCTTCCTAGCAGTCAATGCAAGTAGAGAAACAGGACCAGTTGCATAATCCAGTGTACAACAGAAAAACAAGCCAGGTGTTAGAAAAGGTACCAAGTAGTATGAAGGCTAGGAATAATATCCTTTAGGAACTTATAAAGGAGATATTGTGTAAGGTGATAAGTATTTTCCTTACATTACGCACAGTGATATTTTCACTTGACTGCTTCCTACAGTGTCAGCTGATAGGTAACACTGCAATGCCATTCTGTCAAAAGAGTTTAAGGGGGAGGGGCAGAGTGAGCACTATGCATCCCAAAACACTTTCTTGGAATGTAGCTTTCTGATTGTCTAGTTTAATTGAAGGATCCAATTTAGAATTCATCAATTCTCCATAAATACTATTTTCCTAACTGAGGGTTTGATAAAGATGGAAGGTTGCTGTGAAGATTAAATAACATGTTGCATACAGAACACTTAGCCTGAGCTTTGCAGGTTGTGAAGCCTTGATGAAAGCTGTCCATAATAGCCTGAACCATCAGCTATCCTTGGATGAAGGACACGTGGTACCTCCTCTGGCTGCTCTTGGATATCTGTGTGGCCTCTTATATATGTGGTTATTTTTTGAGTCGTTTAAACTGGGGTCGCCTTGCCATCCCCCTTTAGTAGGATTCCCTCCAGCCTCATGTTCACTCCTTCTTCCTGTTCCAGACCTCTAAGGCTCCTTTGTCCCTGGTGATTTTAGGGTCTCTCTTGACATCTTTTCTTGCTTAATCCTTTGCATGCTTTGTTGGGATCCTCACTGTCTCTGATGTTCCAGAGAACACGACTGGCCTAGACCCTGAAACCCAAGCCAGGCTCTCACTGTCTCAGCTTTTCTAGAATATTGCTGCCCAGATTGGGTTTCCCTCTCTTTTCAGGAAGAAAGATCAGACCATAGCCATCACATTTTATGGCTTAATTCTTGATCAGTTTTCTCTATTTTCAGTGAGTCTGTGACTCGTGTAAATTTCTCAGAGCTGCTTCTGGGGCTGGAGGTTGATCTGAGAACATTTCTCTAGCTCTATCCAGCCACCACTTGGTTTATTCACATCCATGTTCTTTGTCTTCAAACATGGAATCACTACAACTCCAGGCTGGAAGTGGCAGAGGTCACTGAGTCCACCTGTCCAACCACACATACAAATGTGTACCTTCCCCACACCCACGCTAACTTCCCTTTGTTCTCCCTTGTATTGATTGCACACTCTATCAAAAAGAATTTTGCAGTAATTTTGTATTCTATAGCCCGAGGATATGCTAAGGGTGTATTTTTGCCTATATTTCTGCACACTGGTTGAGAAAATGTGCCCTGAATTCTGTTTTGTTTCCATTAACCTTTTTCTGAGAAATTACTGACCCTGAATATAAGAGCCACAAATGGATTCTTTTAACAAGTATCCTGTCAGGATGCAACCTCTGTATATTATGTGGCTTTTAGTCAGCAAATGCTTCCTCTCAATGTATCGACTCCCTTAAGAAGTATTCGTTTGAGTGACTTTCTCTGTATGAGAATTTAAGGAATATTTTTTATCTTTGCTGTTTTAGGAAACCTACATTCAGAAGAATTCATAGTTCACCTATTTTTATAGCTGGCAGTATCTATTTAAAAACCTTGCTTGAGATTTTTACTCCTATCTGCTTGAGACTTTCCCAAATCAATTATTGTTTCTAATTTCTCCATAGAATCTGTCTTAATCCTGTGCACTTAAAGTGAGATATTTGTATCCTGACTTATTTTGCATGTTTCTATCGTCCTTGAGAAAATCATGCAAAATTATTTCCTAGCTCAGTGCAAAGCAGAGTTGTGCCACTGTCATTTAGCCTCAACTGAGAGACTGTATGTTGAGACAAAGCAACAATACAACTTTGATCTTATGTTATTCAAATGGGACCTGCATGGCCCATTGCAACACTGTCTATGAGATAGCTACCCAAAGTTACCATCAGAGGACAGGCCAGGATTGGATATACTTCTAGAGAGCAAATTCCATGGGTAGCCACAACATGTAGTCTTGGATCATTCATCATTTTCAGGCAAAGCTGCCAACAATTGAGAATCCTAAAGCAGCAAGTATGTGAAGACTGGTTTCATGGGGGCTGTTCAGTCCTCTCTTCTCTCTAGTGTGGCTTTTTTTAAAGACCCATTATAAACAGTGCTTTGTTTCTGTCAGTGAATACATTTGGAAAATCTTTGGAATCCTGGGCCTACATTTTTTATGTGTGTGCATATGCATGAATGTGTGTTTGTGTGAGCATTTGTGTGTGAAAATTGGGGGGCAGAGGAGAGACAGTAGAAATTTGAGACACTGGCAATATAATCAAACTGAAAAGCAAGAGCTCCCTAACGCCTTGCTGGAGAGTCAGCCCAGAAAGCAAAAGGAATTGCATTTCAGACTGCCCCATCTCACTCTCTAAAATGCTGGCAATACCCTGAGTCCTAAACCTGAGTTATTTATTTATTTAAAGATGGAGTTTTGCTCTTTTTGCTCAGGGTGGAGTGCAGTGGTGTAATCTTGGCTCACTGCAACCCCTGCCTCCCGGCTAAACCTCAGTTATTGGTGACAAGTGAAATCAGGCAGCCTGGTTTCTAGGTATAGTGGATTGGCCTGCAGTGAAATGTCTTAGGAATCCTTGGTCTTTGTCAAAAAGCTAAGTAGAGCTAACTCCAGATGGTACCTGTAGAATAATTGTAATCTTTTTGCACACATTACTTGTATTTGCATTTGTGGGGTATAATCCAAGTTGTGAAGCAACGAGCTAACACAGGGGCTCTAGGAAAGACGTTTTAGCACAACAATATCACATTGGTTTTGGCAGCATTGGGAAGAGATGAGAACTGGAAGTCATTGAAGAAGGATGCAGATTGAAAGTCAGGGAGATGACTTTCACATGGCAAGGGGAATGTGTGATTTGGGATATGGCAATAGCTGGCAGTTTCTTCTGGATGGTCTAATTTTCTATCATCCTTCATTATATCGAGTGGAGATTTGTCAATTAATGGTGTCACTGGCTCCTCCATATACTAAGATCGACTTTGAATGAGCATATTAGACTGAGGGAAAAAGCAGAGGACCTATTATATCAGGGCGATGTCTACAGAAAATGAAACTGACAAAGCATTCATTGGCTGGCGGTAGTGGCGGAGGTGGGGACCAGGGTGAGCTGAGAAAGAGGTGCAGTGAACAAAGAGAACCAAAGAAGGGAGAACAAACAGTGTCTCACAAAGACAAGCAGAAATGAAGATAGAGTGATATAAATGAGAAACGGGAGAAAAATAATTTCAGACAAGAGACAGAGAGCAGGAAAGAACAAGATTAAACATCTCCAAATAAAGAGATGATATGGTGAATGTGACTTTTTTGTCTTAGAAAGACTGAGATAGTAGCCATGTGCCATTACTAAAAAATGTTGCATAGTAAGCACTGCATGGTAAATGGTGCTGTGTCTTCCACGTTAATACAAAACTAGGTCCAGGCCCAGCACGGGGTGCAGCAGGGTGGCAAAGTGTCTGGAGCTGTTGCTGGGAACCCAAAGGCTGCGGTATGGGCACATCTGCTCTGCCCCTGCAGAGCTCATCCTGAGAGCTGCCGGGGACTGTTTGCACGGGGCCTCCGCTAGCCTGGTTTGTGGAGATCTGAGAAGTTAACTAAAGCTGTGTTCTGTCTGCTTGGTAGGAGGATGGTGTAGGGGAGAAGGAAAAGAAAAGAAGCAGAAGAGAGGCATCATTTAGCTGATCTTATGTCTTTGTTTCCTCACTTATAATATGGTGACATCTAATAGTATTTAACTCAGAGAGTTATTGTGAAGACTAAGAGAGATAATACAGCAAGGTGGCTGGCTCAATAAATGTTTTAGCTTTTTTTGCACCCATAAATGTTATGTTTAAAAAATGTACAAAATATTAATATAGTAGTTTTTATTAAGTAAAAATACCAGTTACAAATTCATTCTCATAACCTAAAACACACACACACACACTCACACACACACACACACACACACACAGGCACAGAGTTTGGGAAAGGAGGAATTGATCTTAACAGCGATTGCTTTTGGAAAGTGGATTATCATTATTTTTCTTCCTATGCTTGTCTGTATTTCTACAGCAAACATAAGTTAATTTTGTAATAAGAAACACATTATTCTTTAAAAAGCTGAAAGAATTAGTCCCAACAAGGTCCATTTTCAGTCCTGTTTCCCAAACCTCTCAAAATATAGATGCAAGAAGATTCAATAGCAGTTGTTCTCACCCCTCTCCAAATGTAGATTTATTCTAAGTGGGGGCTTTGATGGTCATCCTACTGATGCCTTCCTGCCCAGAGCAACAAGAGTGCTTGCATTCTGGGTAAAAGGACAAGGGAAGTTATTCTATCCTGGTTTGTCACTATGCTTTAAGAAAAGCACCTGAAGTTTATAACAAAGGATTTTATTTGCTCATAGCTGTGCTGAATAAAGGAGCCAGAATCTCAGGCATACCTGGATCCGTCATGACTTTACAAGATCTGCAATAAGAAGGTTAATTATTTGGAGGGCCGTCTTTTTGCATATGCTTTATTAATCTCTGGGCATCATCTTAAAAATTTGGTTTTTAGCTGAGGCAACCGGAGGCTGGCTCAGTGGAGCACCTGGTCTAGACTGGAAAGGGTTCCTCTCCAACTGGGTATGCATATGAACCACCTAGTGGTAGCTGGGAGCACCTGAAAGCAAGCATTTGTCAGTGGAGTGGTGCTTTCCCTGGGCTCTGTCTGGAAATGGAAAATGTCATGTTGTGTTCCCATTGCCTCTCTGACAGAATCCAATGATCAGCATTGTATGATGTACTGAGATCAGGGTAGTTTCTGGTGGTCATAACAGTTTTAAGGAGCAGGGATGAGGATGGGGTTTGAGAAGGAGGAGAGTGTTGATGGGGTATCCATTTAGGTTGCCACAGTCCAGTTGGAAATGGATGGAAACAAAGAAAGAGTTTAGATGTCAGTGCCTGTGAATTGCTGTCTGCATCAACTTAAGCGCACTACTTCATATTTTGATCTGCTTTGGCACGTTTAGGGTTTGGGCAGGGATTTAGCCTTGTCTATGTTGCCAGGGGCTGTGTATGTAATAGAGGCATCACATGCAGTGACAGGTTTGCAGAAAAAGCAATCTTCACTGATACAGATCAAATGGGAGCATTTCCATTGAAAAGTGCAGCACTGATTGTCTTTTTCTTTCTTTCCATCCCAGTGGTAACACTGGTACTCAGAGGCATGTTCAGTGGCTGTCCAAGTGTAGACAACACCTGTGACACTGATGGGTGTTGGATCTAATGTCCCAGGATAGCCCGGTTCTTAGCTGGAGAGGCAGCCTATAGGAGGAAGCTTCCTGAGCAGGGGGCCTCCCTGCTCAGTCACTGGGATGCAGAACCGTGGCTATTTCCTGAATGCAGAGCTTGAATGCAGGCTCCCCAGGTTGTTCCAGCCTTGGGCATGACTCTGATCCTTTGTCAGACAATGACAACTGAAAGCTAAAGCATAGGGGTTATTCACCCTTTATTCTTCATTCTTCGGGTTATTGCCAGCTCTTCTGAAGGCTTCCAGAAGGCAGAAGGCAGAAGAGGGAGGAGAGGAAAGTCAGTGCATGATTTCCCCTCCTTTTTTTTAGCGACTCTGTTAAAAGGTATTGTGGTGAAGAAACTAATGGCCGGAATAAAAAATGTTTAATAATTTGGGGTTTCAAATGATCTCTCTACTTACATTTCTTCTATGACTTACTGCCCTTACCAATGAACCCCTTTGCGTATGTGAGGGACAGGGCCTTTTGCCTTGAGTTATATATTTGGTGTGGGAAATTTGAATTTATCTATTTTCATGTTCAATTAAATTGATCAGCAGTATGGCCACTCAATGTTATTCCATCTTGACTGTTGCTGAAGCCCTTTAAATGTGCCCTGAGTTAATTGATTGATAAATCCACATAAAACATTCTGTGTGCCGGCTATGCACCAAACCTCGAGGGGAGATTCAGGTGACCCAGCCAAGTGCAGTTCTGCTTTCATGGCATTTAATCTAAGTATAGAGACAGAAAATTAAGCAAACAATTAGGATACAGTGTAGTAATACAATGCTCTGATAAGGCAAGTCCCATGTAGAGCACGTAACAGGGTCCTTGAGAGGATCAAGGAAGATATTCTGGAGAAACTAACTTGTGAATCAAGGTCTGAAGATAATGTGAAAGTAACGAGGAAAAAGGGTGGGGAGAGACTAGTGTTCCAAGTAGGGGAACCAGCCTGAGCAGCACCTCATTATCCCCTTCTACTGTGCATATATATTTAGAAAGTCATAAGTGACAGTTCACTTATGAATTATAAAAATCAAGTTAGAAGACAGTTAGTCATAGGTCTCTTATCAAAGTAGAACTTCATTTCCTCCCTCTTATGAAGCCTCCCCATTGGACTTGGGGTTGTTGCTACTTGTGTGCATCTCTAGAGGATCTCTGCAGGCTCTGAAAGTCCTTAGTTTTCCTTGCATCCCTCAGGTAGCAGTTTTGCACCTGGGCCTGTTGAATGTTGAATCATAAACTAATTCAGGGCACATTGGAAATAAAGTCCACATCCTGAAGCCAACAGGGAAGGCAGCTAGTCTTAATGTGTGGTCTTAATCCTTAAGGGCTAACTGGATTGGCCAGTGGCCTCGGTACGGGTGACATTTCTGAATGTTCTTGTTCTTGACTTCACTCCTTGCATCTTCTCTCCCTTTTTCCATCAGACTGACTGGGCTTAGCCTGGGCTGAGCACATTGACTCATTCCTTCAAATATCTTTCCTCAGCGACATTCGAGTTGTTCTGATTGCAGGCCCATGCATATCCTTTAGGAAAAGTGAATTTCCATACTCTTCTTTTCCCCCTATTTTTTGCTAGCAGAACTTTACACTCAGTTGGTCAGAAGAATGATGGCTGAATCAGCTCTTGATAGTCACCAGGAATTGATATCGCTTTCATCTATGAGTTTCTTTCTTTTCTCTTTTTGCTGTCTCTTTCTCTCAAGTCCTTATTCCTAGGTTCGCTTTGCTTTCCAGTTACAAATCCTGAAAGAATTGTTTTTAACCACAATTTATGTTGGAAACATGATTTCCTGCATAATTCTCCCTCCTCATACAAAATTGAATAGAACTTCAAAAAAGTTTAAAATAACTCCTTTGCTCCTAACCTAATTAGACCCTTTAAACTTTTCTTTGTGATTACTAGACACAGGCAAACTAAGGATGGAATATAGTTATGATTCATTCAACACATTTAAAAATTCCACTTATTTCAACACATTTGAAAGCTTTGTATGCTCAGGCTCTGTGGTAGGTGGTGATGATACAAAGATGAATAAGCAGAACCTCTGCCCTCTGCAGGGGTGCAAGTGAGTTAAAGATGATGGTGGTGGTGTGGTGGAGGTGGGGGTGTGTGGATGGGAAGGTCCCAGCATGAAGATTTTTGTGCAGCAGTTCTCCATGACACTCAAAGGGAATAGGGCCTTTATTCAGAAGCTTCTAAGATAATTTAGATGGGTAATAGGACCTAGCCCTTTGGGAGATTATAAACTGTTTCCCAACTTCCTTTTTTGGAAGTGATGATGAAGCTATTTATATTCTTTCAGATTGGGTTCTCTTTGGGCCCTGGACTGGGTGAGGCTGAAGTTAGAGGTTAAACTGAGGTAAGCCTGAGGTGTTTTGGGGAGACTCATACCTTCCAGATTTTAGACTGATTCTCAGTGGCTTGAAAGAGTTGATATGTCTCCAAAGAGAATACTGGATAATTTTGCCATTTTCAGGTAGATTTTCAAAATCCTCAGTGATTTGGGGTCTATAACTTTGGAATTTGTGGTATTTTGGAACAATATAGGCTAATTTTTATTTTTACATTCTCTGTGAAAAAAGGGACTCAAACACAAATAATATTGAAAATGTATAAAGGATTAATAAAATAAACCGTATTTAGCAATTCCAGAAGCACTTAAAATTGACATGCTTATTAGAAATAATACCCATCTTTTCATGAAGTTAGCTTCTTAACTAGAAGAATTATAACATGAATTCTAGTTAGGAAGCTAACTTCATGAAAAGATGGGTATTATATATTATAACATGAATTCTAGTTAAGAATTCATATAGTTAAGAATTATTACGGTTAAGAATTCTAGTTAAGAAGTCATAACTATATATATAGTTAAAATGTCCCGTGCCAGGTTTTCACCAGGGGAGACTTAGGATAACTTTCAGTCTACAAATCACCTCTGTGTTGTGCAAAGAGACAAATTAACCATGACATAAATCTAATGGGCTGTTTATTTCCGGAAGCAGCAAAAGCTAGAAAACCATGGCAACCAATGTAGTCAGAGATATGTGAAAGGGACTTATATTCTTGGCAAAAATGAATTAAAAAAAAAAAAAAGGTGCAGAAAGTCCTGAAACACTCACTAACAGTTCTAGGCAATTTAACTTTTCCTTTTTCATTCTGGTGGAGGGTTATTTGTTGCTTTCACTACAACACTTATTTTAAAGTTCTAAGCTCAGTGGCAGAGGCTCAGTCAAAAAGACTACGGAATGTTTTATAGAGAAAGCAGTGGTAATGATAGTGTATCAAGAAACTACAAAGAACCCAATGTGTACCGTGTGCCTTAAGCCACATTCTTTCCTTATGAAAGTCATCTCTTAAGATCTACATGAACTCCATTAGGCCATAAGAAAAATTACTGCATCAATTCTGTTACTGGCAAAAAACTTAGCTGCTAAAGCTGAGTTTGTGGATGGTGAAATTGCTACTTGGCTGTTGTACTGTTTTTGGTTATTTTATAAACCCACTGATGCTTAATCAACCAGAGCAATCTGCATCTATTTGGTCAACAAGTAATGGTGCAAACTTTCTCATTCAAAACAGCTGGAATAATAAAATGGAAAGTATAGAAGTAGCTATTTTGCTGTCTGGTTATTGCTATTGAGACCAGGCCATGGTGGTTCAATCAAAGGCAGGAGGAAAGGGCTAACCTGTCTCCTTCTTTTCCAGAACTTCCCAGCTCTAATTCATTTCTGGGATAAGGCGTTTGTTTCCAAAAAAATCTCTATGTAAAATGTACCCAAATTCTTGAGCTGTAGTAAACTCACACTTTAAAATATGAGCCACAGAACTTCTGGGCTTCCACCTCTGGAGGAGTGGCCACAGGTCAAAAGGAACACGGAAAGGTGAATGTGGAGGGAAGGTGCAGTGATAGAGTAGGTAGTGATAGGGAAGAGAGCATTGGGAAAGGATTTTGATGTGAAGGCCAGGCATCCTCGGTGGGTAGGTGTGACTGAGGCAGCTGAGGGCAGCCTGGGAGCCTCAAATACCTTTTGATGGGATCTAAGGGTATTAAGGTGTTAGCTTTCGCAGTTTTGTGGAGAACTGACCTGGCTACATCACTTCATTTGTAGGCCCCATTGAGGTGCAGAAGAAAGAAAGGAGCTGTTTCAGGTGCTATAGCTGACTAACAAATATCCTAAAATGTATTGGCTTAGAACAATGACATTTATTTAACTCATGGATCTACAGGTGGGGCAGGACACAGGTGCTATTGTAGCTCATGCAAATGCTGATCTAGGTCACTATAGATTAGTTTGTATTTTCTAGAATGTAAAATAAAAGGAATGATACAGTATCCTTTTTGTCTGGTTGCTTTTACTCCATATAATTATTTTGATATTTATCCACATTGCTGTGTGTATCAAGTGTTCATTCCTGTTTATTGCTGAATAGTATCCCATTGTATAGGTAGACCACACATTGTTTATTCCCTATGGATAGACATTTGGGCTATTGTCAGGTTTTGACTATTATAAATAAAGCTGCTGTAAATAGTTGTACACAAATCTTTGTGTAAACATGTTTTAATTTTAGGAGAGGAATGGCTAGATTATATGGTAGGTATGTGTTTAACTTTTTAAGAAATTTCCAAACGGTTTTCTACAGACTATTTGCATTTGCTAGAGTTTTATATAAATGCGATCATCCAACATGTACTTGTTTTGTCTGACTCCTTTTACCCAGCAGAATTACTTTGAGATTCATCCATGTTGTTGCATATATTAGTAGTTAGTTATTTTATTGCTGAGTAGTATTATAATGTATTGATACATCACAGTTTATCCATTTACCTGCTGATGGATCTTTGACATGCTTCCTGTTTTTGGCTGTTACAAGTAAAGCTACTATGAACACTTGTGTACAGGTTTTTGAATAGACACATATTTCCTGTTCTGTGTACAGCTGAATCATCTATGGAAAAGGTGAATTCTTCTGCTTGAAACATCAGGACTCTATCTGCCAGGTGCTTGCCACTATTTCTGTCAGCAGCAGGCTGTTAATGATGACCTTTGTATTAGTCAGGGCTCTCCAGATAGACAGAATATGGATATAGATAGATAGAGATATAGATAGACAGGCAGACACATGAGGGGATTTGTTAAGGGAACTGGCTCATGTAATTTTGGAGGCTGAGAAGTCCCACAATAAGCTAGCTGCAAGCTAGAGAACCAGGAAAGCTGGTGTTGTAATTCTCAGTCCGAGGCCAAAGGCCTGAGAATGCGGGGGGCCTCCGTTACAAATCCCATAGGCCAATGGTCAGAAAGCCTGGAGTTCTGATGTTAAAGGACAGGCAGTAGAGAGAGAGAGAGAGAGGGAGAGAGAGAAAGAGAGAGACAGCACAGGCAAATTCACCTTTCCCCTGACTGTTTGTTCTGTCTGGGGCCCCAGCTGATTGGATGGTGCTGCCCACACTGAGGGCCAATCTCCACTCAGTCCACTTACAAGCACTTACAAGTCTCCCCCAGGAACACCGTTATGGGCATGCCTGAAAATGTTTCATTGGCTATCTAGGCATCCTTTAATCCAGTCAAGTTGATGCCTATTAATAAAATAACTATCACGACCTTCCAAGCATTTTGTAGGCTTAGCTCTAACAATTAGAGTAAAATTTTGTAGAGGGAGTGAGGTAGGGACCACTTTCGTCTTTTGTCTGTGACTGGCTATCCAGTTGTCCCTGTACCCTTTGTTGAAAATAATATTCTTTTAAAGATATCTTTCATAAACTAATTGTGTATACTCTGTTTACTTTTATGTGGTGCTGAAGTCTCTGCTTGATTAGCTTAGCGGCCAGCTATAGGACTGAATAAAGATTTCCTTAAATTCCTTGACCAATCAATCTTCCACCCTTCTGTATATGCTTTGGGGCACACTTTCAGTGCTTAGCAGTCTGCAACCCTACCTTAGCTTTCACTGCCTGCTTGCTCAGAGCCTCCCACTTAGATAGAGGTGGGAGGTTGGGGTCTTCTCAGGTATTTCCTGGGGATGTGCCTGGCCCCGCCTATGTGTGTAGCCTTCTAGATCCCCAAGAATATTTTGTAGCTTTTAAAAGCTCCTTATGGACATTTTATTCCCAGATTTTTGCTTCACGGTTTTTGGCCATCTTCTGTTTTTTGACTCAATTGGTTTCACAGCCTCTGGCAGCTATGATGTTAAGCAATTGTGGCTGACTGTTTTTGACAAATGCCTTGAGACTTTTTCTTATTGAGTGACTCTGAGTCAGGTCAAATAAAGAGAAGGCCTATGAATGGGGCTTTTCATTTCTTTTTTTAAAACTTATTTTAGGTTTGGGGGTACATGTGCAGGTTTGTTATATAGGTAAACTCATGTCACAGGGGTTTGTTGTACAGATTATTTTGTCACCCAGGTAATAAGCCTAGAACTCAATAATTATTTTTGCTGCTCTTTTCCCTCCTCCTACCCTCCACTCTCAAGTAGGCCTCAGTCTGTTGTTCCCTTCTTTGTGTCCATGAGTTCTCATCATTTAGTTTCCACTTAGTTAGAACATGTGGTATTGGTTTTTGGTTCCTCCATTAGTTTGCTAAGGATAACAGCCTCCAGCTCCATCCATGTATCTGCAAAAGACATGATCTCATTCTTGTTTATGGCTTCATAGTATTCTGTGGTGTATATGTACCACATTTTCTTTATCTAATCTGCTACTGATGGGCACTTAGGTTGATTCCATGTCTTTGCTAATGTAAATGGTGCTGTAGTGAACATATGTGTGCATGTGTCTTTATGATAGAACAATTTATATTCCTTTGGATATATATCCAGTAATAGGATTGCTGGGTTGAATGGTAGTTCCGTTTTCAGCTCTTTGTGAAATTGCCACTGCTTTTCACAATGATCAAATTAATTTACACTTCCACCGACAGTGTATAAGCATTCCCTTTTCTCTGCAACCTTGTCAGCATCTGTTATTTTTTGACTTTTTAGTAATAGCAGTTCTGGTTGGTGTGAGGTGGTATCTTACTGTGGTTTTGATTTGCATTTCTCTAATGATCAGTGATACTGAGGTTTTCTTCATATGTTTGTTGGCTGCATGAAGTCTTCTTTTGAAAAGTGTCTGTTCATGTTCTTTGCCCACTTTTTAATGGGGTTGTTTGTTTTTTGCTTGTTAAGTTGTTTAAGTTTCTTAGAGATGTTGGATATTAGACCTTTGTCAGATGCATAGTTAGTAAATATTTTCTCCCATTTTTATGTTGTCTGTTTACTCTGTTGATAATTTCTTTTGCTGTGTAGAAGTTCTTAAGTTTAATTGATGTGAATGAGGCTTTTCTAGAGAGCTTTCAGATAGGTCAAATAGTGGCAATTCTCTGTGGCATTTTAGGAAACTCCAAACCTGTTTTTTCCTCTCCAGTGGCTGCTAAGCTGCTGGTGTTTAGAGTTTCTGAGGCTGCCTGTTTTCGAGGCTATTACAGAGGTGGGGAGAATAGACTAGACAAATTCAAACACCGCAAAGCTCACTCTTTCTAAGTGAGATTCAGCCACTTTATTTGAATAAGTGCTTCTTGGATCCTTGTAAGCCATTAGCTAATTTGTAGAGCTCTGAGAAAGTTAATTTTAACTATTTTTTTGGACTAGTGTTCTTTTTGCTTTTATGGAGGAATGGATTTCTAGAAGTTCTTACTCTACCATACTGGAAGTACTTCTCTCCAGTTCCTTCATTTTTACTTTGTTTGTTTATCAGCATTAAAAATTTATGAGAAATAAATGGACTCCTGGGTACCTACACACCTCTGCAGAGATAGAGCAATAACAGTGTGTGGTTGCCTAGCATGAATGGTCTGCAGCAGTGAGTGCTGAGCACCTGTTGTTTCAGCTTGAACTTTCCTTAACCTAGAGAGGAGCAAACAGTTAAGACCTGGAGAACAAAGGAAACAACACTAGTCAATAGCAGCGGTTGCATGTTGCTTCTGGGTAAGTGCTGAATGCAGTAGCCTAAACTAATGCAATTTCAAAAAAATCAATTGCTACAGATCAATTTTATATCATTTCACAGGAGAAAAAGATATCAGATGTTGACAGTTCTTGTCCAGACTTTTGGTTTTAATGTAAAAAAGGGATGCTTCTGCTTAGAGATAGACGATACTGTTCATATGTTTCCAGTGCTTACTTTCTCTTCTTTGACCTCCTCTTTATTGACAGTGGCTGAAGCTCAACCATTTATCTCTTCCCTTCTTCTCTCCTTTAAGACCAGGGTCTGTAGCAGTGAATTTAGACAGTATTGTGTGAGTTGGGAAATACTTGTGTAGAGGACTGGTTTTTGCACTTATTCACTTCAAAGAATCAAATGAGAAAGTCTAGACCAAGACTGGGAATAACTCCTTTTTTTTTGAACTAAAAAAATTATCCTTCTTATACAACTATTATCTAAAAGTAACTAATACACAACTATTAACTAAAGCCTAGACCAAGAGATAATAGTTATATAAGAAGGCTAATTTGAGTCCAAAATAAGGAATTATTTTCAAAAACAACAGCTCTAAATACAGCTCAGTTGCCATTTCCTCCGTGAAGTCTTCCTCATTTTCCCTGGTGAAGTGAGTTTTTCCTTTGGAAGCACTTGATATGTCTCGCCTTTTACCACCTTCTCATTGTATTATAGGTATTCACTTATATGTCTATCTAGCTTAGTGGTTTTCAGCCAGGGGCAATTTTGCCCCCGCCATGGGTGTTTGGCAATGTTTGAAAATATTTTTGTTTGGCACATGCGAGTGGGGGTGGTGCTGGCAGCTAGTGGGTAGAGGCTATGGATGTTGCCAAACATCCTACAATTCACAGATGGCTCTCCACAGCAAAGAATTCTCCCTCTCCGAATGTCAGGGTTGCTGAGATGCAGAAACTCTGCTCTGTCCATGAGATTTGAGGGCAGGGAGCTTGCAGCTACATATATACGACACAATGAATGGTAAACATATTGGTTAAAGAAGAGAGTAAAAAGTCTGTTTGCTTATCAGTCTTGCAGTTACAACCAGTGGTTTGAAGGCTTAAAATGATGCATTTACATCTTTCTTTTCTTGGTTGGTCACTGAGAAGGAAATCCAGAAAGATCAAACAATCCATTTATTCATATGAATAGATGTCAAAAATACATGAAAGATGTCAACCTGAGAGGCACAGGGGTCAAGCTAGAAAATGAAATCCTGACATTTCTTCAGAAAGGCATCACTCAGTCTTACCTTAGCTGATAGGGCTAGCACTCTTCATTCATCAGAATAGGCATGGCCTTTTATCTGAGTTTGTTTTACTCCTCAGTGAGGCTTTAGGATGTAGATTTGATTTGCCATTCTCTGTTATGCACAGAGTCTCAAGATAACACCATGGAGAGAGATGCAGAGAACCAGGCAGCCTGTGCACAGATGACAGAGGGATGGGAGGCAAAATGTGAAGGAGAAACTTTCTGATTCTATTTATTGACATGTGAAAAGAAACCATGATCTTACTTGTTGGTGACAAAAGATAAAGAACATGGAGGAAGAGATGGGTTGACTCTCCTGACTTTGGGGCTTACGTACAGTAGGTATCACTGTGAAAGCAAACTGCACCAAGTGGGTTGGCATCTTCCAGACATTGCTCTTGCAGGGAAAGTGAGCCCAGGTCTAACAACATATACACATATCCTCTATTTGTCAGTGTCTCTGTCAGGATAAGGGTACACAAAGCAAAAGCACAGAAGTTTGAAAAGTTTGTCAAAGGGACTTACGTAAAAAGAATTAATGAATTTATGAATTAATGATTTAGGAAGAGATGAGGGTTTTTGTGAAAACTAAAGTAGTTGCTGTTCATTGAGTATTTAAGCTTTGCCAGGACTTTTGCTAAATATTTTCATTTATTCTTCATTCCTGTGAGTTAAGAATGTTCATCTTTTTATAGTTGAAAAAAAACAGGTTCAGAGAGGTCAGCTAGCTTGCCTGAGGTTGCAGAGCTTGTGTGGTAGAGTTAGGATTTGAATCTAGACCCATGCTGCAAAAAAGTAAGACAGGCCCTACAGCCCCAGAGTCAAAGTCAGTTCCTGGCCCAGTCCTATCCCTTAGCCACCTGCCTCCTCTTTCCTTTCAATATGACAGATACTGCTGTGTCCTTTGCAGAGGACTTCCTGGCAGATAATGTCACTGCAGCCATCTCCAAGATGGCAGTGGTACCCATTGAGGGGGTCAAGCTGCTGCTGCAGGTACAGCATGCCAGCAAGCAAATCATTGCAGACAAGCAATACAAGGGCATTATAGACTGCATGGTCCATATTCCCAAGGACAGGGAGTTCTGTTCTTCTGGTGTGGTAACCTGGCCAATGTCATCGGATAATGCCCCACCTAGGCTCTCAACTTTGCTTACAAAGATAAATGCAAGCAGATCTTCCTGGGTGGTGTGGACAATAGGACCCAGTTTTGGTGCTACTTTGCAGGGAATCTGGCATCAGGTGGTGCCACTGGGGCCACATCCTTGTGTTTTATGTACCCTCTTGGTTTTGTCCATACTGGTCTAACAGCTAATGTAGATTAACCTGGAGCTGAAAGGGAATTCAGGGTTCTCAATGACTGCCTGGTTAAGCTCTACAAATCCGATGGGATTAAGGGCCTGTACCAAGGCTTTAACGTGTCTGTGCAGAGTATTGTCACCTACCGAGCTGTCAACTTCTGTATCTATGATACTGTAAAGGGAACGCTTCCAGATCCCAAGAACACTCACATCATCATCAGCTGGATGATCGCACGGTCCATCACTGCTGTTGTTGGGTTGACTTCCTATCCATTTGACACTGCTTGCTGCCGCAAGATGATGCAGTCACAGCTCAAAGGAACTGACATCATGTACACAGCACACTTGACTGCTGGAGGAAGACTGCTCATGATGAAGCAGGCAAAGCTTTATTCAAGGGTGCATGGTCCAATGTTCTCAGAAGCATGGGTAGTGCTTTTGTGCTTGTCTTGTATGATGAAATCAAGAAGTACTCACAAGTTATTTCCTAGGATTTTTTCCCTCTGTGAGCAGGCATATTGTATTATATAACATATCTTTAGCATTCTTGACAGACTTCTGGCTGTCAGTTTACCAGAGGCAACTATTTTCTAGTTGAAAATGGGAAGCAATAATATTCATCTAACCAGTTTTCTCTTAAAGCCATTTCCATGATGATGATGATGGGACCCAATTATATTTTATATTT
Source organism: Cacajao melanocephalus (assembly GCA_963573385.1). Classification (NCBI taxonomy): domain Eukaryota; kingdom Metazoa; phylum Chordata; class Mammalia; order Primates; family Pitheciidae; genus Cacajao; species Cacajao melanocephalus. Next base: position 2,469 of record CAUYLG010029789.1, on the reverse strand, counting down.
CAGTCTCTCCTGATAAATAACAAATTTGGAGACTAAAAAATATCTAAAAAAACAAAAGCAAGGTAGTTGAGCAGGTAGAATTCAGTCAGCGAGCACTCAGAGTCCACTCTGTTCAGCAGAAGCCCTAGAAAGTGTTGTTTTACCTGGGTTTTAATGAAGACAACAAAAGAATCAGATGGCACTGGCAGAATCTATCCACTGTAATAAGCCACTTAATTGTACACATATGGCTTACAATTCTTCAGGCCACAAATTGTGGGTGGAGTCACAGACACTGCTACCATCCGTGTGTCACAGACTAGTCGCTATCAGCTAATGAGGACCCCAGCCCTTTGTGAAATGTTGCAAGATTTTCTGAGTCATGGGGTTTCTTCTAGGTCCTTATGCATGTGTCAGACAGCCTATTGCAGAACCTTTCATTTCCCTCCTCTGTCTTTGACCTGACCACTGCCAAGCACTATCGGTGTGGTGCAGAACTTGAGTATAGACTCTAGAGTCAGACATTCACAGATCATGTCCTGCCTCTGCCACTAACTTACTGAGAACTTGGACAATTAGCTTACACTTACTTTCCTTACTTACAGAATGAGAATAACGATCATTCCTCCATCATAAAGTCGTAAAGATTAACTGAAAGAATCCATTCATCCAAGATTGCCGAATGGGAACAGCTCTGGAGTGCAGTTCTCAGTGAGAACAACCCAGAGGGTGAGTGATCACCACATTTCCAAATGAGTTATTACTGCCCACAGACCAGGAGATTCCTGGGCTGAAAAGCACCACAAGTTTCCAGCATGGCTGTTTCAGCTGGCACAGTGGGTCTCTGCACAAAATCTCACACAAATCTGGGCAGCTGTTTCAACTGGTGCCTGGAATGCCTGGGAGACAGAGCCGCCCATTCAACTGAAAAAAAGGGGGCTGAAACAGGGAGCCAGGTGATCTGGCTCAGGGGGTCCCACACCCACAAAGACCAGCAATCTGAAATGCTCTGGATTGAGAGTTTTGCAGTGAGTGCAGCTGGACCTGGGACAGTCCAGCTCTTTGGGGGAAGGGCGTCCGCCATTACTGAGGCAGCCCACAACTACCGAGACAGTCCATTACTGAGGCAGTCTGCTATTACCAAGGTAGTCCACCATTGCTGAGGCAGACCATCATTACTGAGGCAGTTCTAACTATACCTCTATAAATAAAACTGCAAGGAAGTTCACACAGCAGCTGGGCAGAACCCACAGCAGCTCAGCAACGCCTCTGCTGGCAGACTGTGACTAGGCTACCTCCTCGCTGGGCAGGGCATCTTTGAATAAAGGCAGCAGCACAACAGGAACTTAAAAATAAGGCCCCACCTTCCCAGGACAGAGCACCTGGGAAAAAAGGCGGTTATGAGTTCCGCTGTAGCAGACTTAAACGTACCTGCCCAGCAGCTCTGAACGGAACAATGGAGCTCACAGCTCAGCACTTGAGCTCCTATAAGGGTCAGACTATCTCCTCAAGCAGCTCCCTGAACCCCGTATATCCAAAGAGACACCTCATATAGGAGAGCTCAGGCTGACATCTGGTGGGTATCCTTCTGGGACAAAGATAACAGAAGAAGAAACTGGCAAAAACCCTTACTGTTCTGCAGCTGCCACAGGTGATCCCCAGGCAAGCAGGGTCTGGAGTGGACCACCAGCAGTCCCACAGCAGAGGGGCCTGACTGTTAGAAGGAAGACTACAAAACAGAAAGAAATAACTTCAACATCAACAAAAAGGACGTCCACTCAGAGATCTCATCCGAAAGTCACCAACTACAAAGACCACAGGTAGACAAATCCACAAAGATGGGAAGAAACCAGTGCAAAAAGGATGAAAACACCCAAAACCAGAATACCTCTCCTCCTCCAAGGGAACACAACTCCTCACCAGCAAGGGAACAAAGCTGGATGGAGAATGAGTCTAATGAATTGACAGAAACAGGCTTCAGAAGGTGGGTAATAACAAACATCTCTGAGCTAAAAGAACATGTTCTAACCCAATGCAAAGAAACTAAGAATGTTGAAAAAAGATTTGATGAAATGCTAATGAGAATAAATAGCTTAGAGAAGAATATAAAGGACCTGATGGAGCTAAAAAACACAACACGAGAACTTCAAGAAGCATACACAAGTTTCAGTTGCAGAATTGAACAAGCAGAAGAAAGGATAGTAGAGATTGAAGATCAACACAATGAAATAAAATGAGAAGGCAAGATTCGAGAAAAAAGGGTGAAAAGAAATGAACAACACCTACAGGAAATATGGGATTATGTGAAAAGACCTAATCTACATTTGATATGTGTACCTGAATGTGATGGAGAGAATGAATCCAAGCTGGAAAACACTCTTCAGGATATTATCCAGGAGAACTTCCCCAACCTAGCAAGGCAGGCCAATATTCAAGTCCAGGAAATACAAAGAACACCACAAAGATATTCCTCAAGAAGAGCAACCCCAA
>CAUYLG010029788.1:0-39019 GCA_963573385.1 Cacajao melanocephalus | reverse complement strand
GCTCTGTCCTTGGAAGGTGGGACTTTATTTATAAGTTCCTGACATGCTGCTGCCTTTTTTCAGAGATGCCCTGCCCAGCAAGGTGGTAGTCTAGCCACAGTCTGCCAGCAGAGGTGTTACTGAGCTGCTGTGGGCTCTGCCTCGCTGCTGTGTAAACTTCCTGTTAGAACTGCCTTGGTAATGGTGGACTGCTTCAGTAGTGGTGGACTGCCTGGATAGTGGTGGACTGCCTCAGTAATGGCTGACTCCCTTCCCCACACTGAGCTGGACTGTTCCAGGTCCAGTTGCACTTGCTGTGAAACTCTCAATCCAGAGCATTTCAGATTGCTGGTCTTTGTAGGGGGTGGGACCTGCTGAGCCAGATCACCTGGCTCCCTGTTTCAGCCCCCTTTTCTTTCAGTTGAATGGGCAGCTCTGTATCCCAGGCATTCCAGGTGCCTGTTGAAACAGCTGCTCATATTTGTGTGAGTTTTTGCGCAGAGACCCACAGAGCCAGCTGAAACAGCCATGCTGGAAGCTCTTGGTGCTTTTCAGCCCAGGAATCTCCTGGTCTGTGGGCAGTAAAAACTCATTTGGAAATGTGGTGATCACTCACCCTCTGCATTCTTCTCACTGGGAACTGCACTCCACAGCTTTTCCTATTCGGCCATCTTGCATCTCCCCAGAAAAATACATTTCATAATACAAATCCAAATTTGAGAGAAAAAAATCAGGTATGAAGAAAAAAATAGATTTTTCCCCCAAAACTCTTTTACTCTATAGTTTTATGCTCTTTGGAATACTCTGGTTCTTTTTATATCATGATATAACTAATCTAATGTCACGTATTCATGGAATGGAGTGACCCAAAGCTAGAATTTTGGTATTTTTAATTGGTCACAATCTTATGCTGTCAAACATAGATGCTCTCTCCTTTAAAAAAAAATGTTGAAATCATAAGTAACTATGTGGTTGAATAAACTCTAAAATTTTTGTAGTTAAAAGAATTAACATATTTGACTATCTGTCTATTGAATAAACACGATATCATTTATTTCTTCTTGCAACAATCTGCTGTTTAAATTTTTTGACCTGCCTTAATGGAATAAAATTTCATAAATTATCACTTTACATTATTTCATATTCTCTAGAATATCTCAAAAGTCTTAACATTTTTTATGACCAAACTTAAATAAGTAACCTATATACAAATCTATGTGAATCAAAATATACATTATAAATTACAATCTATATTTTTCATTTACCTTATCTCTGAGTCATTATTGTTAATTCTCTGCTTTTCCCCCCTTCTTTGCTATACTGTTTTGGAGGGAATATTGGGCATTTATCTCTAAAAGGCAAGTAACAGTGTGAAGAATTGGTAAAACAAAAGAATAAATGCCAAAGGAAATGGTATCTCACCCATGCTCTGCTACTGTTTAGCAGTGTCATCTTGAAGAAAATCACTTTATCACTGAAGGTCCAAGTTTCCTCACTTAAACAAACAAACAAACAAACCAAAAGGATCCACTCACAAAGATGGACTCTAAAGCACCTTTCTATATCTTATTGCCCATGAATCATTTTGAAATAGTGGTTCCTAATCTTTATGTTGACTTCCCATCAGAATAGTTTATTGAGAAGTCTTGCAATATCTATTGATTCCAATCACATTTCGTATGTCCATGTCTATTTACTATTTTGCATCTCATGACTTTATAAAAATTAAATGTCTACAAGTGACAGTGAAAGTAAAAAGGTTAATAGCAAATTTGCTCATCTGTTCCACTAGAATTAAACACTGATTCCCACGCCTCTTCCCCACAAAAGTTCTTTTCCAAAGTCAGTCACTTTTAAATTAACTTAATATGAAACAAATCTCTAAACTTCATAAAGAACATTAACTGAAGAAAAATATCTGAAGCCATTATTGAAATATTTTATATTCAAGGAAATCACAATTTAAGGATTAATGCTGACTGACTATTGTCAATCTGGTTTCTGAGTGTTAAACTTTTAAATTGACAAACTTACTGACTTAAATCTCTAGACTAAATCTCCCTCCTTGATTTCAGTAAATGTATGAACTATAGTACCGGCAGCCAGAAAGAATACATTGTCCTCTAACGAAGCAGGTTTGAATTGAGTTCCTGGCCCCTTTGCTATGTGCAACATGAGGTAGCTGCTCTACCTCATATTCTGCTCTCTTCCTTATCCCTCAACAATTATCTGCCATTGATGGGGTAAGTATTTCATGCTGTTAGTTTGAACATAGCACTGAGAAAGCCAACCAGGTCACTTCTGAGATAGCCTGCAAGCCCCTAGTAGCCTAGCAACTTCTGTTACACCAAAGACAGACTCCGTTAAAAAAAAAAAATCTTTTTAATAATTGGAGAAAAGTACAGGGAGCTACTATTAAAAGGTAATGTTTCCTAACATTTCTTACATTTGTCAAGGGGAAAGATAGGAATGTGTAGAACCGAGGTAAAATAGGAATGTTTAAGTGACTTCTAAAATATTATTATGAAAAAGAAACTATTATCATTTTTTGTTTCACTGAATCTAGGAAAAGAAAAAACTTTAAGCCTCAAAATTTGGAATTAATGTTTTTGACCATAAGACCTTCCCAGTAAGAATAATTATGAAGTATTTTGTATGCATTAGACATTTTCTAAGCATGTTACAGGCATGGATTCCTTTAATTCTCCAAACAACCCAATAAGGTAAATATTTATATGAGTCTTTTATTTTTAAAGATGAAGATACTAATGCTTAGAGGTTATATGACTTGTCCTAAAGACTTTAGTTTTGCAGTAGAAACCAATAAGGACACAATATTCATTTTATAGCATGCTTTACTCTAAATATCTTAAGATTCATTTTCTGGAAAAGGTTGTGGAGTATTATTAAGGGCAAAGGATTATAGATACAGATATTTATAAAAATTACACACATATACAATATGTACATTATTTTCATTTTTATCTGTGAGAACAATTACATGTGAGCCCTCTGTGGAAAGACACCACAGTCAATAAGTGTGGAACAACTTGGAGTTACATTTGCTTACTTAGTACTAGAAAGCATTTTCTCCTCAAGTAGAAATTAAGCTAATAAATAAAATATATGAGATATAAGCATATTGTTACAATTTGAATATAACTTGGAAAAGAAAATTGGAAATGTATGTTTTAAAAAAACCAAATAGTAAATAAATTGAACAAAACATTTGAAGCATTTGGGGGTGGTAAGACTCTAGCCAACTTTTTATTTCTTTATATATTTTTCATTTTACTTAATAAGCAACCTTACTACCAGTATGATGAAACATATTTAAGGGTAGAAGTAGGAAATGTAATTACATAGTGTTATAATCAGAGTCTTAGAGTTATAAATACATTATATATAAAGTATGAACATCCATTAGCGAAATTATTAGGCAGTAATATGCATATTTTTTAGATTTTGGATCTTAGAAAGTCAATGACTTCAAAAGGAAACTTACCAACTTACCTCATTATCAACATATTAGATGTTAGAATTAGATATCAAATGAATAATAGCAAAATATTAGAAACTTCTTTATATTGACCTGAATTTTATTTCAATAGCATGGTTTATACTTAAAAAATAGAAAAAATTCCTAGATTTAAAAAAGCAATCAAAGGTGATGTTTTGCTTATTGACTAGTACTTTTGAAGTATAATAAGAACTTATTTGAAGCTTACAGAAATCAGTAGGTAAAAACATGAGACATATACCTAAATAAAAGTCAGAATAAATCATTGATTCTTTCTGCAAGCAGTACTGAATATCTAGTAGATGACAGGATACAGTGGCAAAAAAGACACAGTCTCCACCCTCGATAACCACACAGTCCAGGAGAGGAACTAAATAAGAAATGTAGCGATTACAAGAACAATGTATACATAGATTCATTCCTTTATCCCTAGTCTATTTCAAGGCTTGTATTAAGCACCTTCTGAGCTTCTACCAAAAAAAGGGGAGGGGAGACTGTGAGGGGTAAAGAAGCATGTCAAAATCAAGTCCTTATGGAAAGGAATATACTATCTAGAATGAAGTAGTCAACTATTTCTATTTGAAGCTATTGGAGAGAAAATTCAAAGCAATTCTTCTAGGTTCTAAGTGGTAAGGAGGGAAACAAATTTGCAACCTGATTAATCCAGGAACACATTCATGGATGAAGTGTTCTTGAGCATTTGTTTTAGCAAATAAATTTTAATTTACCATATTCTATTCTATTTTAAAGTGATCAGTATTGTGAAGCAACATTACTAAAAATGTTGCTTCACAAGTGCTTCAAATGCTAATTTAAAACATTAACTTTAATAATGTAGCAGTAGAATCATTTCAATTTTCTTAACCTATTTTCAACAAACTGAAAAAAGCAGAAAGTAATAAGCCAATTAACAATAAATTGATTATGCTTCATTCCTTGATTTTTGCTTCCAAAAGGTTTGCCAGTGGCATAACAGAACATGACTTTAAAAAATCATTAACTTAAATACTGGTCTTTTTTCTTAATCATATATAGCTTCATACTAACATGAGAGGAACTGTACAAAACGAGACAGGATAATGGAATTGAAAGAAGCCTGGAGCACAGATAGCATGCTGGGCTTTTCCTGACTGTGCCTTGAATTGGCTTTGTGACCTTGTGAAAACTACTCAGCTCTTTTTGACTCAGTTCACTTAGATTCAAAATGGGAAAATTTGAAGGAAATGGTAGAAAGAATTACCCTGCAACTCTGAAATACTTCACTTTTATAACACTTTTGACACCTAAAAATTTACATGAAAAGGACATAGTAGGTAGATGGATAGGTAGACAAGTAGGTATGTGAACACACCTACATGCAAATACACTCAGCCCCCAGTTCTGAAAGCCCTTGAAGGACCCAGAGAGCCCAAAATGAAGGAGATGAAGAAATGCTTCCTTTCCACGCACACAGTATCTAAAGCAAACAATCACATAATATTCAATTCAATGAATGATGAGAAATCTTGAATAGAAAAGAGAAATAGTTTCAAATATCTTACAAATTAATAAATGGGTAGCAGCATTGAGAAATTTAAAGTAATTTTCTTTATATCTTTGCTAGATTATCACCCGAAAAATTGGACACTCAATTTTTGATAAGGCATCTGGCTTTTTCCATGATGTGAGTGATATGCCTCATGCTGTGTTTAAAAAAAAAATCCCTGCTCAGACACACATGCAAACATACACAAATTGTTTCATTTACATACTTATAATTATGGATGTTATCTTGGAACTATTGTTTTAAAAAAAATGGTGGAAAGAGGAACAGAATTCACTGAAGTTGAGAACATTCAGAAATTTACTGGTAGTTTTCTGATTTCTCCAAAATGATATTATAAAGCCAGAGCTTGGCCACATAACAAAAATTAGCATTTAAAATGTTGTACCCCTTGAGATTTTGATAAAGAGAATTATTTAATTCTTAATGCAGATTTGAATTATTTAATAGATATGTAATGGAATAGAATAGTATTAATAGATACGTAATAGATAAGGCAATATCTATGCATCTTCATATTATTGATTATACACAGTTCTGAATGGTTCCCAGAAATGAGTTATATGGATACAAAAAGAATGCTTTGGAATTATGTGGCTACAAAAAGAATGGTTTAGAAAAATAGAATCTAGGATCTAAGATGAAAATTAAAGGGAACTTATAGCCCTGTAATCTTTACTTGTCAGCAGCAGATTCTCCCCCTAGCTTTCTGATTAGGGGATTTACCTTCTTGGTATCTTTGTTTTTTGTGGTTAAGGAAAAATGTATATTTGGGAAATATGAATGTACACACTTCAATACATGGTTTATTCCTTTGCATCTATAAAAATGAGGTTGTTCCTACTTGCCAATAGGATCTGGAGAACATAATATTTCTCATGTATAGAAGAGATAGCCAACTGCTGCTATACCAGACTTATCTTCTTACCAAGCGCCTTTCTATCCAGTGACACCTGTGGCCTGGGTCACTGAACAAAGGTATGATCCACCCAGATTGATCCCAACTTTAGCCTTACTGGCAACAAATCAATGAATTGGAAGTCTGAAGTTCTGTAACTTATAGTCCCCAGAGCTATTTACTAAATTACAGTTTAATGTGACAAATTGTTGGATTTTTTGAATAACATTAGATGTACCAGGTGAAGGGTTTGGACCTTTCACTGGCTGTGAAACAAAGGGCAGAAAATATGCCACCTACACAGGGAGCTAACTAAGAAACACCAAATGGTTTTTTATAGCCATGGTTTCCTCATAAAACACCTAACTTGCAAGAAGTCATGGTGACCTTTCTCGAATTGCAGCTGTTTATTGCTAATGGTCTCCAGCAGCATTTAAAGTGGGCAATATAAAAAGTATAAATCTAAAAATACCCACCAAAATTTGGCCCTTGTTTCTTCAAATTCAATAGAACTCAAAGTATAAGGGTTCTCCAAAAAATTGGCCCCACTCTCAGGTAGGAAGAGTACCATGTACTATTTAAAATAAATGAAAATCAGACAATTTCTACAGAAGAAACCTGCATTTCTTGTCAGAATAATCATAGCTATAGTTAGCTCTCCAAGGTATATAAAATAATTTTTGTATAGTTGACATTTTTCTCTTTTATATAGATATACATGGAATTATTATGAATTAAGTAGGGTGGGAGAAATGCTAAGTCTTTGCTAGAAATAAAATACATTCTCTAAGTTTAGAAATATTTACTTATACAAATAAAAATAGCACAATAAGGAACAATGAGGACTATAAGAAATAGTCAACAATGCTTCTTCTGATGCAACAAATGGAAAATATTCCATTTACCCTCTTAATAATTAAATCATGGTATAAGTGAAATGTAGGGAAAACAGCTGGTAAATGCCACATATGTTGTTTACACATTACCTGTCAAGATAGTAAAAATTAACTACTTGAACTAAGTTCTCATACACCAGTAATTTCATTCGCCCTCATCAGGTTGAATGGCATTTACTTCCTCTTTGTGAACTCACTTGGCAATTTTGATTCAGGGTCTATCTTCATTTCACTTTTTTCATTAATATCTACCAGCTATTTTTCATCTTTTTTCAAATATTCCATTATTTCTGCTTGAGAAACTGAAGATAATATTTGCAGCTCTGATATTTTTCAACAAATGAGAAATAGTTGCTTCAAAAATAACAGCAATTTATTCCATATTTATGAACACATTTTGAAAAATGTTTATATTTGAAGATAGATTGTATCAGTTTATTTTCATACTGCTATAAAGAACTTCCCAAGACTGGGTAATTTATAAAGGAAAGAGGTTTAATTGACTCAATTCCGCTTGGCTAGGGAGGCCTCAGGAAACTTACAATCATAGCCAAAAGTGAAGGGGAAGCATGGACCTTCTTAGCATGGTGGCAGGAGAGAGAAGAGTGAGCAAGTGCAGAGGAACTGCCTTTTAACCATCAGATCTTGTGAGACTTACAAACTATCATGGGAACAGCATGGGGAAAATCTGCCCCATGATTTAATCACTAACCAAATCCTTCCTTCAACCTGGGGATTACAATTCAAAATGAGATTGGGGTGGGTACACAGCCTAACCATATCACAGATTATATTGTAACATAACTGTATTTGAAAATGTCTTTCAAAGATATTTTATTAATACTATCAATAATGATAAAGCTCAACATATTTATTGAATACTATGTGCCGAGGACTGTTAAACATTTTTATATATATTTATCTAATTCCTCAACTGCCCTATAATATAAAGACAGACTATCATTCACCTCATTGTACAAATGAGTTAATTGAGGCTAAGAGTGGTTAAGTAACTTTCCTAGGGTCATCCTACTAACAATTGAGAGAGCCAGTATGTAAATTTTTAAAGTTGGATTCTAGAATCATTACTCTGAAACTATCATATTGATGCCTCATATCAGTTTTCATTTAAGTTATGTTAAGCTAACCAGATAATTATGGCAATATAAAGAATTCTAGATATATGACAAACAAATTTATAGAATTTAAATTCATACAACAGAAAAAAGCAGAGGAAAACACTGGTATGTATGAGTGAAGACTAAACATCTTTAAAGTCTGTAAGTTTGAAAGGGCTTTGTGCGAGAACTCTAAAAAAATAGATTATCTTCAGCAGTTAATAAGCATAATTCACTCCTCAGCATGGCTTAAGCTTTTTATTACATAATTAACATCATTCTGTAAGAGTTGAATAATACAAAAGATTTAGATAAAAATAAGTATTTTCTCTCAATCCTACAACTCACCTCCTCAGAGGAATCCATTTTAAACTGTTTCTTTCTTTTATCATTCCATATATATTTTGGTAAATGTAAATATATGTCTATTAGAAACACAAAAGGCGTGAAACTATAAATATCAATATATAGTTTATTTTTAACTTAACAATGCCTGTTGCAGGTCTTTCCATATAATCCCATAGAGATTGATCCCATTCTTTTTAACAGTTATATAATATTCTATTTCATTAATAAAAAATCAGTATTCTAGATTTTTTCTGGTTTTGTGCTGTTTCTAAAACTGCTGCAATAAACATCTTTGTATACTCTCCACATAGTAGTATACCTCAAGTAAATTCATAGGAATGGTTGGGTTTAGGTTTTTTGTAGATATTGACCTTCAAAAAGATTGTATTTCTATGCTCCCACCAAAAATGCAGAAGTACATTTTTCTTCATACAAATACCAATGCTGGACAATAGAAGACAGTTTAGTCCTTGCTAAAATAACAGGCAAGAAAATTCATGACATTAATTTGCACATATTTAATTGTGAATAGCATCAGTTATAATAAAGTCAAGTATTTCTTTATGAGTAGAGTTTTCTCATATTTGAATAGGACATTTGTATTTTTTTGTTGTTCATTTTATTGCATTTTCATCTATTGATTTGCTATTTGTTTTTATATGGACTTCAGACTACTTTCTGTCACGTATGTTGTGAATATTTTTCCAAGTTCTTGATTTTTTATGTTTTGGAGTGTGTGTGTGTGTGTGTGTGTGTGTGTGTGTGTGTGTGTCCTTGGAAATAAATTTCAAATTCCTATCTTACAAGAATTATCAATCTTGGCTTTATGTCTCCTAAGTTCAGTGTCACCCTTGGAAGTTCTTTTTCTATTCTGTGATTAAATAAATACTCATATTTTTATCCACTGTTCTTAATGTTTCATGTTTTTACATTTACTTATTTTATCCATCTGAAATTTGTTTAGAAGTAGGGACTGAAGAAGAACCCCATTTTTCCCCCAAGGCTTTGAAGATGTTCCAGTGCCATTTATTAAATAATCCATCTTGTCCCTACTAATATAAAATGTCACCTTTTCCCTATAATAATAAATTCCTAAAAGGAATTGGACTTATTTCTGGATTTTCTGTTTATTTACATTGAACTAATCCCTTTCAACATTCTCCTTGTGTCAATATTTTACTCAATGAGATTTCCTTATCTTGGATTGAAAATGTATTCTCATTACATTCGTGAGATAGAAAGAAACCCTAAGAGGTCGATGAGTCTCACTGTCTTCACAGTAACTATACACAAAGAAGTTTTCAGTGTGTTTTGTTTCATTTTTAGCATTCCAGATCCTAAACTTTTGATAGCTGGAATGTAAGAATAATTAAGGTTTTTTCTTTCTATATAGTTCATCTGTTCCTAGTTTTCAGCTACGTAATCTTTAAGGATTCTAAAAAGATGGCAGCACTGTTATGAATTGTAATGCTATATTTAAAAGGTCCTTTGCAAAAATAGGCATAATTTATGGGAACAAATCATTACTAGTTTATAATATAAGATTATTTAATCTTTACAACTATCTGAAGGAGTATTATTAACATCATCTAAACTTATAGGGTGGAAATTTGTCTCAGAAATGCAAGTTATTAGTGCAAGGCCATATGGCTAGCAAATTAAAAAAAAAGATCTCAAATCAAACTCTGATCTTTTGATAGTAATCCAGATTTCTCTCCACTACTTCAAATTTCCTGAGGTAAGAAGCATTTTCAACATTTGGGTTTTGTGCCTGGCACTGTGATAGGTATTGGGTAGTAAAAAAATCTTTTGTTTTCACTCCCTATATTAAGATGGAATTACTTCTGAAGTCCATAATAGACTAGGCAGAAGCAAAATTATGATATCAGTGGTTAATCTTGACATCCTTCTTGCAACTTCATGACACCTGCTTCTCAAACGCCCAGGCATTTTATACTCTCATGGTTCTAATGTGCAAAAAACCACCCCAATGTCTTACCCAAGTTTATCTTCCTTCAACTTACTCTCATGCTCTAAATCATAATTTCTTTTCACTTTCAAAATGAAAAATTTACAGCTCCGCATCTTAGTCTCCTAAAACCCCATGATAATTTAAGAGTGATACAGTATCACCCTGTCTTCTAGGCCTTTTATACTGTATGGAGGACTACTGATACTGTATTACTACTTTTTAATTATAAAAGAAATATATAGATCATTTTGGAAATTAAGTAGCATTATGGGAAAACTTCATCATCTTATAATTAGAGATAATCTTTATTTATATACATGTAACACACTTCTAGACTCTCTTTGAATTGCATGTATTTATTCTTTTAAGGGTTCTACTGGTCATAATGGTTCATAGCCTCCTTTTTGTTTTTTATTTTAGGATATGTTTATAACATCTTTTCATGACACTGAATTCTCTTCCAACCAAATTTTTAATTGCTGCATAGCAATCCACAATGTGTCCATCTCCTTGTTATGAGGCATTGCACTGTTTTCATTGTTTGGTGTAATGATGCTAGCCCCAGTTAGTATCGCTGAAGCAAAAATCTTTATCCATATATGAATATTTCCTTAGAATAAATTCTGAGCAGTGAATTCCTGAATCAATGTGAAAACAAAATTTTGAAGCTCTGTGAAATAACTTATCCTAACAAAACAACTTCCTAGTGTGGCATTCGAGGCCATCCAAGTGGATGCACCATAGTTTATTGGATCACATCACAACAATCAACCAACTGTGCCACCTACTAGTTTGGGATTATCATGGTTTTGAAGAGCCATATTAAAACCTTTTTATGTTTAACAGAGGGTGATGTTAAACATTTTACGTTGTTTTGAGGAAAATTTTAAGGTAAGACTTGTAAAAGAAAGGATAGTACTCTGGGATATGGTCACACTGATTTTGAATAATAATGGAAATTATGCACACACATTATTTCATGTATAACTAAAAAGAAAATAAATTCAGTTATACTATGACTCAATGCTTTATTTTGAAAACTTTTATGATTATTGAAAGAATTCTTTTAGATCCATTTATACATAGATGTTTATAATGTATCACTCTTGTGGGAACATTGAAATCGAAATAGAGCTAAAAGCTACATTGTTTAATCTACCCTAAAACTTCACATTCAGATTTTGACATTTCTCAAATCACTTTTTGACTAAAAATTGTCCATGTTCATATTTTTCTACTCAGCTTTGAATTCTGATGCTCATTCTACAAATCTGAATGTGCATTGGTAAGAAAAGACAGACAGCTTTATCATGACTACCTTCTGGGGAATAGCAATTATAAGATCCAACTCTACTTTAGAGATACTCAGTTGTGAAAAATGTGCAAATGGTGTATGTGCATATATTTAATTAGAATCAATCAGACAAGAGTGTAGCAAAGAAAACATATATAAGCAGATATATTTGAGAAACATAAACAACAATGTAACAGCTAACGTAATACTACTCATAATAATCACAATGATATATTTTATTTGTGCCATTAATCATTACCAATCAGATGAGATTTTCCAAGCATGTATGCATTTTTGGTCAAAATAAAACAGTAGGTCCATGCTTTGACACACCTTTGCCACAAACAAACTGAATCAGGGATATAGTAACTGATGGTGCCTAAGAGTTCATCTCCCATAGGGTAATAACTTCATGCCATTTGCTTTAGAATGCCTACAAATTTTCTGCTTATAAGTATTTTTTCCACACACAAGAATTCATATGTTAGAAATATTTTGTCTTCCTTATAGCCATCCTTGAGAATGGCTTGAAAGAAAGTGATTTACAATGATAAAAATCATTAATTGATCAGTGTAATTCAATTTGTCAAAATGTATTTTTCTAGACGGTATGAAGAAAAAGGCTTATTCTACTGATGTCAGAAACACTTGAAGATGTGTTTGTATCCAGAAGAAAAGCATGTTCATGTTTTTAGAAAGGACATAGATGTTGCTGGAATCCACATGGCCTTGTAATATAAATAAGTGAGTGGTACAATTTTAAGTTGCATAAGCATGATATTACTTTTTCCATTAGATTTCTTAAAGTATTTTTAAATAACCTAGATTTACTGCTTATTTGCGCTGCTACCATTCTTAATGGCTCATAATGGCAAGCTATTGTCTCTGAATAATAGAACTTTTAGGATTATCTATTGGTTGCATTCTACAGAAAGAGAAAATAAAATTTACTGGAAAACTGAAGTAGCACTTTAAAATGTACACATGAAATCAAGTACCCCAAATCAGAACATTCTTAATGTTTTCAATAAATAATTATTTTGAGTGCATTAATACATACACAGACATGATGCTGAATATAAGAAATTAAATAACTAGATTTGGTAGGAGCAATAGAGTGATGTTAACTTTAGTGAACTGCCAAAATTCAGATTAGATTCTTATATTAATAATATTATATTATTATATTGAAGGTTTTACTTGTTTCTGATAATTATATATGATATTGATACAACCAATTATTTATTTTGTAGCATTGAAGCACTAACCAGAATCCTTTAGCACAGATCCTCTTCATATTGAAGGCTCAGTAAAGTATTACAAAAGTATTATAGCTACAAATGTTTAAAAGACTATAAATATGTGGCTAATCTCAAATTTAAAGGGGTCAATTATTACATATTATATAGCTTTTTTCTTTTCTGCCATAGCATATAGTAACCAAAATTGAACATGTAAAAACAAATTATTTTCTATTTCTTTGATGGTAAGCTTACCTCTTAATTGAGCATAGGAGTTACATTCAGGCTATGTCAGTACATAGACTGCAATTTCACCATCTTAGCTCACCTTGTCGTTTACTTTGTGCAGAGTGTAGTAACTGCTCTGAGGATGAATGAAATTACAGATAAGCAAAGTTCTAATGACTGCTTCAAACATAGAATGTCACCCACTATGTCTAGCCTGTGATTTAAGGGAAAACACTGCTCTGCAAGTGTTTCTCTATTAGATCTCCAAAGTACATTGACCAAAAGATTTGAAGCATTCTTCATGGTTGTTCAATGTGGCAATCATGACTGAAAGAGTTTTGGAATACTCTAGAATGAGAAGGAAGGGCAGAGGACTTTAATTTCCTTCTCTACTTCTGTGTGGGTGAAAACCATCCCATAATTACCCTGTTTTGAGTGTTTATGGATATCTTCTTTGTCTTTTCCTGCTCTAAGCCCTATGTTAGAAAAAAAAGGGAAGAGAGGAGTAAGCCATTCTATTTCCTGTTTACCCTGATAATACCAAGTGTAAGTCTATTTCTTACTAAAGTTGCAAAAGAAAATTGTAACCACAAACTTCCAGAAAAGAGATGGCTCTCAGGATGTCAAAAAAGGGTATAAATTCCTCTAGGCTTATATTTAAATTAAGACTTTTACAAATAAGGAAAAGCTAACTTGCTACATTTATTTCCTTTGTTGGTAAATAGAGTATATTAAAACAAATCTGACCACATCTCACAACTTCAAAATTAGACCTGAAGGGGCCTCAAGCACATCATAGAGGCTGCATAATAGGGCAAAGAAAAGGGCCTTCAAGTGGAATATCTGGGTTCTAGTCCCTACTTTAGCACTTATTAATTGGATAATAATGGCAAATTCCTTGGTTTCCTTGTCTTACATCTAGCCTGTATAGATGGTAAACCACAAGCAAGTTCCTTCAATTTGTTTGAGAAGGAGTCTCAATCTGTTGCCCAGGCTGGAGTTTAGTGGTGCCGTCTCAGCTCACTGCAACCTCTGCCTCCTGGGTTCAAGCTATTCTCCTACCTCAGCCATCTGAGCAACTGGGATTATAGGCATGTGACACCACACCCAGCTAATTTTTTGTAGTTTTAGTAGAAACAGGGTTTCACCATGTTGATCAGGCTAGTCTCGAACTCCTGACCTCAAGTGATCCACTTGCCTTGGCCTCCCAAAGTGCTGCGATTACAGACACGAGCCATTTGCTGTCCCTCTTAAGGGTTGTTGTGAAGTATAATTAAGATCCTGTATATGGAAGTCAACTGCAAAATACAACATGGTATGAGATTCAAAGATGTGGAATAATTCACTCTTAAGGATACTAATCTTCACACAAATCCTGCTCAGATCTTTCTGGTCTCCATTGGTATGGGCCATCTACTCTTGCTATGTAAGGAGACAGACTGACACAAACAAACACTCTAATAACTCTGCAGAAACATTAGGCCTTTAAAGTTCAAATTTCATCATAACATACAGTAACCAAGAAGATTTTCATCCCTCTCCTTACATAAAGGGTTAACAGTGTATTTTCACTATGTGGAAGGTGGACATAATTCCTCTAATATAGGTCCCTTTGTCCTGCCACAACTGGAACTTACTAAACTTACAAATTCTTTTATTAGGTGAGTATCACATAAACAAATAACCTAGTCAGCAAACAGGAGCAGATTAGATCTATAGGATGTCAATATCATTTTCACTGTTTTCAAGGCAAATGAAATCTCTTGTATTTTATTTTCAGTGACTAAGACTTGAAGTCTAGTAAGCTAGTCTTGTGGGTAGAGGTCAAGTACAATCTGCACCAAGCAAACCTAATAGAAATATTCAGAACTCTCCACCCCAAATCCACAGAATATACATTCTTTCTCAGCACCACATCACACCTACTCTAAAATTGACCACATAATTGGAAGTAAATAACTCCTCAGCAAATGAAAAGAACAGAAATCATAACAGTCTCTCAGACCACAGCACAATCAAGTTAGAACTCAGAATTAAGAAACTAACTCAGAACCACACAACTTCATGGAAACTGAACAACTGACTCTCGAAAGTTGACTGGATAAACAGTCAAATGAAGGCAGAAATAAAGATGTTATTTGAAACCAATGAGAACTAAGACACAACATACCAAAATCTCTGGGAAACATTTAAAGCAGTCTCTAGAGGGAAATTTATAGCAATAAATGCCCACATGAGAAGCAAGGAAAGATCTAAAATCGACATCCTATCACCAAACTTGAAAGAGCCAGAAGAGCAAAATCAAAAAAACTCAAAAACTAGCAGAAGACAAGCAATAACTAAGATCAGAGCAGAACTGAAGGAGATAGAGACACAAAAACCCTTCAAAAAATTAATAAATCCAGGAGCTGGTTTTTTGAAAAGATCAACAAAATAGACAGACCACTAGCCAGATTAATAAAACAGAAAAGAGAGAAGAATCAAACAGATGCACTAAAAAATGATAAAGGGGATATCACCACAGATTCCACAGAAATACAAACTACCATCACAGATTACTACAAACAACTCTGTGCACATAAACCAGTAAACCTAAAAGAAATGGATAAATTATTGGACCCTTGCACCCTCCCAAGCCTAAACCAGGAAGAAGTTGAAACCCTGAATAGACCAATAACAAGGGCTGAAGTTGAGGCAGCAATTAATAGCCTACCAACCAAATAAAGCCCAAGTCCAGATGGGTTCACAGGTGAATTCAACCAGACATACAAAGATGAGCTGGTACCACTCCTTCTGAAACTATTCCAAACAATCCAAAAAGAGGGAATCCTTCCCAAATCATTTTATGGGACCAACATCATCCTAATACCAAAACCTGGCAGAGACTCAACAAGAAAACTTCAGGCCAATATCCATGATGAACATAGATGCAAAAATCTTCAATAAAATACTGGCAAACCCATTGTAACAGCACATCAAAAAGCTTATGCATCATGATCAAGTAGGCTTCATCCCGGGGATGCAAGGCTGGTTCAACATACACATGTCTGTAAATGTAATTCACCACATGTACAGAACCAAAGACAAAAACCACATGATTATCTCAATAGATGCAGAGAAGGCCTTCGACAAAATTCAACAGCCCTTTATGCTAAAAACTCTCAATAAACTAGGTATCAATGGAACATATCTCAAAATAATAAAAGCTATTTAGGACAAACTCACAGCCAATATCATACTGAATGGGCAAAAACTGGAAGCATCCCCTTTGAAATCTGGCCCTAGACAAGGATGCCCTCTCTCACCACTCCTATTCAATACAGTATTGGAAGTTCTAGCCAGAGCAATCAGGCAAGAAAAAGAAATAAAGGGTATTCAATTAGGAAAGGAGGAAGTCAAACTGTCTCTATTTGCAGATGACATGATTGTATATTTAGAAAACCCCATTGTCTCCACCCAAAATCTCCTGAAACTGATAAGCAACTTCAACTAAGTCTCAGGATACAAAATCAATGTGCAGAAATCACAAGCATCCCTATACACCAATAACAGACTTAAAGAGAGCCAAGTCAAGAATGAACTGCCACTGATAATTGCTACAAAGAGAATAAAATATCCAGGAATACAAGTAACAAAGGATGTAAAGGACCTCTTCAAGGAGAACTACAAACCACTGCTCAAGGAAATAAGAGAGGACACAAATAGATGGAAAAACATTCCATACTCATGGTTAGGAAGAATCAGTATTGTGAAAATGACCATACTGCCCAAAGTAATTTATAGATTTAATGCTATCCTCATCAAGATAACTATGACCCTCTTCACAGAACTGGAAAAAAACCACCTTAAACTTCATAAGGAACCAAAAGAGAGCCCATATAGCCAAGTCAATTCTAAGCAAAAAGAACAAAGCTGGAGGCTTCATGCTACCTGATTCAAACTATATTACAAGCCTACAGTAATCAAAACAGCATGGTACTGGTACCAAAGCAGAGATATAGACCAATGGAACAGAACAGAGGCCTCGGAGGCAATGCCACACATCAACGACCATCTAATCTTTCACAAACCTGACAAAAACAAGCAATGGGGAAAGGATTCCCTGTTTAATAAATGATATTGGGAAAACTGGCTAGCTATGTGCAGAAAGCAGAAACTGGACCCCTTCCTGACACCTTACACTAAAATTAACTCCAGATGGATTAAAGACTTAAACGTAAGACCTAACACCATAAAAACCCTAGAAGAAAACCTAGGCAAAACCATTCAATACATAGGCATAGGCAGAGACTTCATGACTAAACACCAAAAGCATTGACAACAAAATCCAAAATAGGCAAATGGGATCTAGTTTAATTCCAGAGCTTCTGCACAGCAAAAGAAACAATCATTCAAGTGAACCAGTAACCAACAGAATGAGAAAAAATTTTTGCAATCTACCCATCTGACAAAGGGCTAATACCCAGAATCTACAAAGAACTAAAACAGACTTACAAGAAAAAAACAAACAAACCCATTCAAAAGTGGGCAAAGGACATGAATAGACACTTTTCAAAAGAAGAAATATATGAGGAATATGAAGAACAACAACATGAAGAAATGCTCATCACTGGTCATTAGAGAAATGCAAATCAAAACCACATTGAGATACCATCTCACACCAGTTA
Source organism: Cacajao melanocephalus (assembly GCA_963573385.1). Lineage (NCBI taxonomy): Eukaryota > Metazoa > Chordata > Mammalia > Primates > Pitheciidae > Cacajao > Cacajao melanocephalus. The sequence continues at coordinate 21,315 of CAUYLG010029788.1, read as the reverse complement.
GAATGGTGATCATTAAAAAATCTGGAGCCAACAGATGCTGGAGAGGATGTGGAGAAATAGGAACACTTTTACACTGTTGGTGGGAGTGTAAATTAGTTCAACCATTGTGGAAGACAGTGTGGTTATTCCTCAAGGACCTAGAAATAGAAATTCCATTTGACCCAGCAATCCCATTACTAGGTATATATCCAAAGGATTATAGATCACTCTATTATAAAGACACATGCACACGTATGTTCATTGTGGCACTGTTTACAATAGCAAAGGCTTGGAACCAACCCAAATGCTCATCGATAATAGACTGGACAAGGAAAATGTGGCATATATATGCCATGAAATACTATGCAGCCATAAAAAACGATGAGTTCTTGTCCTTTGTAGAGACATGGATGAATCTGGAAACCATCATTCTCAGCAAACTGACACAAGAACAGAAAATCAAACACCATATGTTCTCACTCACAGGCAGGTGTTGAATAATGAAACACATGGACATAGGGAGGGGAGCATCACACACTGGTGTCTGTTGGGGGAGACTAAGGGAGGGACAGCAGCGGGTAGGGAGTTGTGGGGGGATAACATGGGGAGAAATGCCAGATATAGGTGATGGGGGGATGGAGGCAGCAAACCACATTGCCATGTGTGTACCTATGCAACCCTGCATTTTCTGCACATGTACCCCAGAACCTAAAGTGCAATAAAAAATTATATATATATATATATATATATATATATATATATATATATTTCTGGTACAGGCAGCAGGAATAGCCTTGGAGTGCCTGGGCTTCAAGCAGCAGTAGAGGGAATATTCCAGAGCTGGTGGAATCAGGCTCTAGAGGCTCCGAATGACAGGTCAAGGCATGAGGACACCATCCTGTGGGCAGCAGGAGCCCCAGGCAGCTTCAGAACAAAGGAGGCCTGGTTCAGATCCACAGCACAAGCTGGGGCCTGACTTGAGGAGCCAGGGAAAAGAGAAAGCAACCCCAGCGGAAGCAGGGTCTCACCCTTTCTCTACCCACCCCCCTGAGCCTCCAGGGCACCAGGCCCAACTAGAGAAATATGGAGCCTGCAGCTCGGTGGGGGAGGCAGACACTGAGTAGCACCCATCAAGTATGTGATGGCTACCATAGGACAGGGGACCTCCCTCAAGAAGTTAAAATCAATACGGAATGTGTGTTTGCTTCCTCTCTACCTCCCTTCCTCTCCCAGCAATCCTCCCTTCCAGACCCTCTACAGTTTGCCCAGTGTGGTAGAGGAGAAGCCTGATGCCCTGGGGCCATCTCCTCCTCCCTTTGAACCTCAGTTTTCCCATCAATAAAATGGGAGAGGATAGCCTCAGCCCACAGAGTTACCTAGAGGACTTAGGATAAGGCAGGTGTGCCTGTGCTCATAGACCCCAAGAGCTTAGGCCTTTTGCTGGTGGTGGTGATGATGATGAAGATGAGGGAGGATGGTATTTACTGAGCCCCACCTCCCCCTATGCCCGTTGCCTGATCCCAGGAATAGAATGACCCATGAAGTCACGTGGTCCCAGGGACTTTCCTCGGTGATGGTGGGTGGGAGGGCACTGGATGTGCTACTGGGAGTCCCCTGGGAAGGGACCAACTCTGCGGAGTTGCCCACGCCCTGCTCTGGAGCATCCCAACATAGCCGTACCCAAAGACAGAATGGGTATGTCTTTGGGTATGAAAGATTGGGCCAACCTCCGCGGTAGGGGGGTTGGACTTGGAAGGTAGTACTGGCTCTCCCGCCATCCAGGAGCTGCCACCAGGGAGCAGTGTTGCTCAGGCTGTGACCTCGGGCTCTAAACAGGTGATCTGAAGGAGCAACGTGGGAATGTGGGAGCTGGAGGGGCCATGATTCCCCTATGGACTCAGGCCCCTCACTGAACAGATAAGGGGACCGCCAAGAGAAGGACCCACCCAACGCCTCTTGGCACATGCGAGTTGGAGGCCGACCCGGGCATCCAGACTCCGAGGCCCCCCTTCTGGCCTCAGCACACAGGCTCACCTAAATACAGAGAACTGGCCCAAAGAGTCAAGTTCACCTAGGCTCCAGAAACCTTCCACACCCCAAACCTGAGCCTGCAGGGTGCCAGGCCCAGCTAGAAAAATATGAAGCCTGCAGCTCGGAAGGGGAGGCAGACACCGAGCAGCACCCATCAAGTATGTGATGGCTACCGCAGGACAGGGGACCTCCTTCAAGAAGTTAAAATCAACATGGAGTGTGTGTTTGCTTTCTCTCTCCCTCCCTTCCTCTCCCAGCAATCCAGCAATCCTCCCTCCCAGGCCCTCTACAGTTTGCCCAGCCAGCTTCTCCAGACGTGTCTCCTCCCCTCCCCTAAAACCACGCTCCAGCCATAGAGAGTGACGTGGGCTCCCTGAGCATACCTCCAATTTCCCAACTCCTCCTCAGTCCCACTGTGCCCTCCACAGCTAGCTGCTCATCCTCCCTGTTTTCACCTGAAAACTTCCTTCCCTTTATTCAACGTTTCGCGTAATTTCTGCTTCCTGGTAGAAGACTGCCCTGGTCCTCCTGGCTCACACTGACACCTCTTCTGCATCCAGTTTTAGATTACGGGTTTTGTATGGCTTGATGGCCCTTCGAGTTTTATAAAGGGAAAGCCGTGCATGCAAAGCCCAAGTCTTATTCATTTTTCCATCCCCTGGATGAACAGTTTTTAAAATGGAGGACACATGATTAGTATTTACTGCATTAATTTTAAGTCTGAAGACTAAGTATCATCCGAGAGAAGTATTAAATTATGTTCATCAAAAGCAAAACTGAAAGAAATGCATCATCTAGGCAGAAAGCAAGTCTGAGCCTTCCGTCTTCTATGCCTGGCTTCTCAGAGGAAATCTCCAAATCAGTGTCTTTCAGCAGGGGTAGTAACGCCACCCACAGGATGTTTTGGGAATTCGCAGGGAGGTTTTGGCTTTCACACAGGTGTTGCAGAGGGTCGGAGGGTGGTTGCGGTCATGGGCCAGGGATGCTTAGTGACCTGCTAAGAGTCCCACATAAAGAATGATCTCCCATCCTGCACAATTTTTCCATGCCTTGCCAAACATTCATTAGGGGAGAAAAAAGTCACTTGTAATTATCTGAGCCTGGAACCTGAATCCATTTGATGTAAACATGTAGTGTTTGTTTGTAAAAGTTTAATATGCACTAAATCTTACAGGAATGCAATTGCCGTGTATATTGAGAGAAGAATGTACTTTGTTTTGTTCTGAACTTTACCAAGAGTAGTTCACTATTTTTGAGTGCCACATTTCTAACAACAATGCCTGTGTATTCGAGGTGTCAGAGAGACACACAGCTATACCCCTTGGTATTTTAGCTGTCACTTTCAGGGTGACTCAGCAGTTAGGTACAAGCTTTGACTATTACATTATGTCCACAAGCGTTGATATGCCCAAGTGTTGACAAACCAAATTACCTATTATTTTACTATAAGCTACGTTTATTTTTCCTTACAGTTAGGGCATTGAATTAATTTTTTAAAATCGTATGTGTAGGTGTGTTATATTATTCATAAATTTTATTTCATTATAGAAGGGACACTCTAAAGTATTTGTAATAAAATGGGACCCTGGGTCTGAAAGGATAAAGAGCCCCTGCTCTAGATGTTTCTTTCCAATATGAGAAATGAAAGGTCCTGAGCCATTGTACCAGTCCCTGGAACCTACAGCTGTTCTATTTTCTAACTCAGCCTTTTCTGCATGATTTCCTAAAAGAGAGAAGCACCTTTGGAGGAATAGGAGGTAGAGTGATACATTGCAAATAGCAACAGGCCTGAGCCCAAGACCCTCTTTGGCTACCTACTGGTTATTTTTCCTTGGGAATGTCACTTAATCCTGGTATTATTAGCCTCATCTGGGAAAAGGGGATAAATATGATTTACTTGATAGAGCTGTGATGGCAGCGACCCGAGACAATGGATGTGAAGTGCTTTATATCTGCAAAATCAACTTCAATGCATGTTATCATGGTTCTTGAAAGAGGAAAGAAGCATGTGCCCTGAATTTCCAGAATCCTTCAAGCTTCGCTCAATAACCCCAAGTACTGTGAGTGGAGGATTTTGATTAATTCCGGACCCAAAGAGAGTTCCATTCCCCCTTTGCTACTGACTTCATAAATAACATTAGGCCCATGACATCTCCTTATAGAGATTCAGTTTCCCTATTCAAAAAATGCAGCAATTAGAGAGATGATCTTTGAAGGGCTTTGTAAGTTTGTTAGGTTAGGATTCCAAGTTCTCTACCCTCTAACCTCTTAAATCAACTCCCAAGTTTTGAAGCCATCCCTTCTAAAAAATTAATTTGCATCAAATGCTAAACCCAAACAACTAATTGTTGCCCTTAGCAGCTTCCAGCCCGGCAGCCTGATCCTCTTTCAAAGGGGCCCTTTAACATCTCCAGGACATGGTGAGAAGCTTCAGATCCACGTTCCACACACACTTGGACAGAGGCAAGAAGGCACAGCCAGGCTAAGTGGTGGGTGTGGCATACTGAGTGGGCTGAGGGGGTACTCAGGAAGGGAGGCAGGAAAGACAGCCATGGGAGTGTGGGGCGTGGGCAGGCTGGGTTAGAGGGAACCATCCAGCGGGATTTCCAAGAGGGCGGTGGGGGCTGTGGACCACTGGTGGTTGTGTGAATGACAGAGAAGGAGGATATTGAGAGACCTGCTAGAGGAGGCGCTGGGCAAAGCATGTTAGCGAGGATGTGGTCTTCGAGCACACAGAACTGAGAGAAGTAGAGGGTCCGGAGCAGGACTTGGAAGTCCGGTCTGTGGATTTTGGATATGATCAATGAACGTCACTAAAAGTCTTTTATTCAAGAGGATGGAAAAAATCGCGTCTCTCTGGGACACTGAGGCTCCTAAGGAATGCAGGGAGTGGTAGCTGAGCAAGGGAATTCAGGAGGCAGCGAGAGCTGAGCCAACTCTCCCAGTGGGCCCAGGCCAGTCTGCCAGAGCAGGAAAGAGAAATAAACACAGGCCGGACGGATCCAGAGCAGGCACGATGCCCCAGCTGAAGGTCTCCCTGAATCTCCACGCTTGGCCACGCACGCTCGTGGGCGGGCTGCCTGCTGGTGGGCATGAAGGCAGCCAGCTCAGACCTGTGCTGGAAGCTCCTCCCGGGCTGGTCATCCACTGCCCCTTCAAGCACTCCCTGTCCCATACTTCACAGGGACACAGGGACTCAGGCCAACAAGAAGAGGTGTTTGCCGGCAGTGGTTTATGCTCCATGAGGCCGCTCCCTCCTCTGAGAAAGCTGCCCAGCTTGCTGCTCTGGCTCCAATATAACACTTCCCTTTCAGCTTTTGAATTTCAAAGCAAACCTGAGGCTGACTGCAAACAGATGGATGGGGTCATAAAAATCCCCACGCAGGGAGCAAAGAGGCTCACAGTTGTAAAAGAGAGACTATTTTGGAAGAATGAGTCCCTGCACCCATGCTGAGCTCCTGCCTCTGTGGGCCCCTGCTTCTTTGCTGCAAACACACTAAACATGTCTTTCTCACCTTCACCTCTCCACATTCTACCTGGCCTTCAACGCTCAGCCCCAGCCCCAGCCCCAGATTTTCCAGGAAGCCTTTTGTAACTTTCTCCCTACCCCTCCCCACTCACCCAGCCACTTGATTTTTCCCTCATTTAAGTTCTATGGTACTAACTTCCCTTTCCCCTCACAGGTATTTACTACATATATCCTGACATTGCCAGTAATTTTTTTTGTTTGTTTACCTCTCTTACACTCAAAATAGATTCTAGGCTTAAGATCAGAAAACACCTTTCCCTTCTTGACTAATCCAGTATTGGACACCAGGTAGGTACTGAATCAATAGTAACTGGATGTTTTTCATGAGAATGCAACTTTATATAGCTTAAATAACCACAGACAGGAAGTGGATGGAGTCAATATTACCTCTACAAATCTGCTTTGGGAATTTGTTATTATGTAACACAGGAAGTTTCATTTTACTGGGCAGTGGGGGGATCCATTTTCAGGGTGCGCTCCAAGCAGGAAGTGATTTCATTCAAAGGGATCCATTATTATGTTCATAGAGTGCAGAAGAGTTGCTCTTGGCAGAGGGCACAAAAATATAGGACAAATAATTAAGGAGATAAAATGGGTGGTAAAGCAGGCAGGCTTTGAGATCAGACAGGTCTGCGGGCAAACCTCAGTTCTGCTATTTACAAGCTGTTTGCCCCTGTGCAAGTGACTCAACCTCCACCTGAATCTCAGTTTTGTTATCTGTAAATGGGAATGATGATAATATCTGTCCTGCAGGGCTGTTGTGAGACGTAAATGAGATAGTGATGTTCAAGATACACTAAGTGTTATTATCAAAGACAGCCACAGAGGCCAGGCAAATGGCAGGAGGGACTGGTACCTGGATTAGCAAGAAGCACTGACATCCAGTCTAGGTTGGAGGAAACGAGGACTCCTCAGAAATGTACAAATAAGGGCTTCCATTTATTGAGGACTTGCTATGTGCCATCTGGCACCTAAAGAACAAATCAATCTAAACAACATACTTGAGAGTGAAGGCCATTGCCCCTGCTTTACAGATCAGGAAACAGATCGGGAGAGGTTAAATGATTTGCCCATGGTCACCCAGCCAATGTCAGACTCCAGAACTGCAGACATAACCATTCTTCTATGCTGAAGATAAAAGTCGAGCATTTGAGTTGAAGGAGTTAATATCCTGTATAACAGGATGTTACTTGGAACTTTTTCTGGTGTCAGCAAGTCACATCTGAGGCTCCAAAGCTAAAGGTAGTATGTTCCCATTCAGAAGAAGGGAGCCAGTCCACTCCTGCAGGACTTGCTGAGAGATAGCAAAACTGGTTCGGAACCTCCTATGTCCCCACCTTCCCACCTTCCCCCAACCAGCTGACTGGTGGGCCAGATTGAAGCCAGAGATCCTCAGGGCATGAGAAGTGGATCATCAGAGCAGAAGCTGCAAGAGGGTTGGAAGATACTCTTTTGGGAGAGCTTTGCCCACACCAAGAAAGAGCACAGTGGCTCTGAACAAAACCCACATATAAGGCCCTAATCAGGGAAAGAGCTAGCATTTGGGTGTCTTCACACAGAGGGCACTGATGTCCTCCTTCCCTTTTATCTCACCTCCCCACCCATCCTTGCAGGAGCCAGAAGCAGCCTCCAGAGGGGATAAGAGGCTTGGGCTTACCCTGAGCTAACGGGAAACAAACACTTTGAATTTGGTGAAAAATTTAGATTGATTTTGATCAGGTGAGAGGTTTTTTATATGTGAAAAGGAGATAGTGTCCCTGATAGTGACAAGGAAAGCTATTGGATCTACATGAGAGGTCCTCCAGGGGTGGGGAAGGGGGTCTGCCATATAGCCAATCGAAGGGGCAGGGAGAGTTGGAAAACTATTAGTTTTCTTTTAGTGCCCCAATGAGTCCTGCTGGATTAATAGCAGGATGCATTTGGAAACCAGGCCACTGGAGTAGGCCACACAAGTAGCACAAGGCAGGGCAAGGAAAAATGGAATTCAAACCACAGCATCACTGGGATTCTGCCCTCAGGTACTATGGCAATCATTCTTTCCAGTTCATGTGTAAGGAGGCATGGGAGATCCATCTCAGAAGTCACTGATGGGGCACTTCAGAGCAATTAAATATGATTTTGTTAATTACATAGTAAGCTGTGTATAATTTTCATTCTAGGATATGGCTTAAACACTCCTCAAATGAAAGTTCTGAGTTATTTTTTTAAAACAAAATAAAAACCTGAAAATTTTGTTATGTGGATATGTCTTAACTAGGTAGATCATCAGAGTTCAGATTCTGGAGTCCAGAGAGAACCAAACCAGCATCCAGTACCCACCGCCATGGGGTGATACATCCATCATGATACATTTTATCAAAGGATTCTCCATAAAAAATCCTCAAAAGTAGACCTATCTCTGGCTTAAAGTAAGATCTTGATTCACAGACTTAGCACTCAAGTTCACATTTCCCACGGTCAGTGTGAAACATCCATTAATACCCATTAAGATCCATTATCTTAGGGCCTCATTTTTCTGGTGTTCTCGTGCGGAGTACTGTGCATAAATTGTCTCCTGCACTTCTCCAGTGACCCCGAGAGGTCAGTGCTACTGACCCTGTTTTATAGACATGGACACTGAGCTTTTGAAGGTGAGTCACCTTTTCCAGACCTCACACCTAGGAAGTGGCTGCAAGGATGGGAATTAAGACCCGTAAGACTCCAAACCTGTGCTCTTTCAACTACCCTAGGCCAAGGCTGATCCAGCCTCAGCTCCTGACTTTCGGAGCCTAAAATGTTGCTGTGTTCAGATCTTACCACCCCCAGTCCCCAGCTCAACTCCATCTTTCAGAGAATCTTCCCCCTCCTCTGACCTCCATCACCTTATACATTACCTACCCTCTCTTACAGCACATGTCAGTCTGACTAATGTAAAGACATCTGTAGATAGCCAGATCTTTTCTTTTAAATGGCTCCCTTGGTCTAAGTCCTCTTCCCTGTCCACACTCACTCCCCTGGTGACATTAGCCTGTTTCATGGCTCTAAATACTCTGCTGAATCCCAAACCTACAATCCAAATCACCTCTCCCTTGACACTCAGCTGCTACTGAGACCTCTGCACTTGGAGGTCAGAAAGCATCTCCCAGGCAGCATATTCAAAACCAAGCTTGCGATGTCTTCCCCCAGATCTCCAGCACCCCGCCTCAGTAAATAGTGCCACTATCCACTCGGTCTCTTAGATGAGACATGGTGGAGTCAACCCTGATCACTCTCCCCACTCATCCCTACATCCTTTCCATCCTGTTGCTTCTACTATCAGAACATATCCAGAAATGGGCCACACTCATCCCCCACTGCTTCTACCCTGAGTCAGCCACCGTCATCTCTCCAGCCTTCCATCGGGTTTTCTTGTTGCCATTGTGGCCACTAACCCCAGTCTACACTCCACAAGGTCACAAATGCTATAAAATGTAAATGAGATCCTGGCATTCCCCTGCTCAGAGCCCCTGTGCTTTCCCATTAGACTTAGAGTGAAATCACCATTGCTTTTCATGGCCTACCCTGATCCATTCACCTCTGGCATCATTCCCTACCCCTTCTCCTTGTTTATTCTATGCCAACCACAGTGGTCCCCTTGTCATTCCCCAGACATCCCTAGCATCTTCCAGTATTAGGCCCTTGTGCTTGTGGTTCCTTCTGCCCAGAACTTTCTTCCCAGGACATTTGCTGACTCCTTCTCACATTTCTGCTTAAATGTCACCTTCTCAAAGAGGCCTTTCCTGGTCATTTCTTATCAAATATTGTCCCCAAGACTCTCTCTATCCTTTTTCCTGTATTAGTTTTCTTTGTATCACCAGTCACCACCTGACATCGTATTGTAGACTTCTCTGTGCCTGAGGTCAGCACTCACCACCATCACTAGAACCGGAGCTCCCTGTGGCTCACGCCTTCTCTGCATCTCCACTGCTCTGCTTCCACTGTCTGGCCCAGAGCCTGCTCTCAAAAAAAAAAAAAAAAAAAACTGTGCTATGAATGTTAAAAAGTTTTATTTGTGATGAAATTAGGATTATATATTTTAATGAGATGTGTATAATTGTAGGTAAATTTAGGCTGGGCATGGTGACTCATACCTGTAATCCCAGCAATTTGGAAGGCCATAGAAGGAGGATAGTTCAAGTCCAGGAGTTCAAGACCAGCCTGGGTAACGTGGGAAGACCCTATCTCTACGAAAATTAAAAAATTCGCCAGGTGTTCGTGATCCGTGTTTGTAGTCCCAGATACTCCGGAGGCTGAGCTGGGAGGATTGCTTGAGCCTAGGAGGTTGAGGCTGTGGTGAACCATGATCACATCACTGTACTTCAGCCTGGGCAACAGAGTGAGACCCTATCTCAGATAGATAGATGATTGATAGATAGGTAGATAGATAGATAGACAGATAGATAGATAAATGGAAATTGGAGGCTGGTTTCAAATCTCAATTCAGGGGCTGACCAATTGTCCAGATCTCAGATGCGTGCAATGTGTCAGTCCCTGCCTGGGCCATGAGAACCCACAGAGAAATAACACATGCTCTTCAGGATGTGACTGAAGGCTGAAGTAAAGAACTTCCTTTCCGGTCCATATGAGTGGACCCCCAGTTAACAGCAAGCTTTCTAAACCATGGACGTTACACCCTTGACCTACTAAGGGTGTTTCTCTGGGTTGTAGTGACAGAAACCTCTACCAAAACAATTATAATATTCATGAAAAGTAGCACTGATTCAGCCCATCATACACTCAGCCCTGGACAAATCCTAGGGATGCTGTGGGTGTGAGTCAAACACAGGCCCTGCTCTCAAGGGCTTCACAGTCTAGCAGGGCATAAATCAATGTGTTGGTGATGGTGGTTTACAGATGGAGAACTGAGGCCTGGAGAGGGAAACTGATTTGCAAGCTACTGATGGAGCCAGAGAGCAGGGAGGCTCATCCCATACGGGAGAGACGGGAGGTGTGTGGAGGGGAGGTGGGACTGTGCCAGTGCTGTGTGCTGCATTAATTCAGATCACCTCTGTGAATCTCCCTAACAACCCTAGACGGTGTGGTATTAATCCCTTTGCAGATGGGGAAACTTAGTCCCTGACTTAGGGCCACATGGTGGCCTGAGTGCAGGTGCTCACACAGCCGTGGATTTGTCCAGCAGATTCAACTCTCACCAAACACTCGTGTTTGGTTGAAAATTGCTTCAAGCACTTTGCAAACTAGTATGCAAAGACATCATATTATACATTGGGGGAAAAAGTAATAAAATGGTCAAATCATTAAAATCCATGTTTTTATACAACTCTAGAATAAAGTATCAAGTTAACCTCATTCATTAAAATAGTTGCCAAAGACAATTGTATTTGGATCCATCAAATATACTGTTTGATGACATCATTCAGTAAAAGCACCTTCCCAGCTCACCTGTCTCTTCTTATCCCAAAATAAATTCCGACATTTGTAAATAACAGAAATTATTAAGTGTTTTTTTTTTAATTTGCCAGTTTCATCTTCCAAGGATAATCTAAGGCTGCCCTTAAAAGAAGCTTTGAGCAAATTTGCATTTGCCACTTAGATTTAGATATGAATTTTAGAAATAAGAATTTGGTTTTCTGTTCACCACATGTTCTCACTCATAAGTGGGTGTTGAACAATGAGGACACATGGACACAGGAAGGGAAACATCACATATTGGGGCCTGTCGGGGGGCAGGGGTGACTAGGAGAGAGATAGCAGGGAGAGGGGGAATTGGGGAGGGATAGCATTAGGAGAAATGCCTAATGTAAATGACGGGGGAATGGATGCAGCAAACCACCATGGCAGGTGTATACCTATGTAACAAACCTGCACAATCTGCACATGTACCCCAGAACTTAAAGTATAATTTTAAAAAAATAAAAATTAAAAAAAATAATTTTTTCTAGAACATAAAAAAAAAGATCATTTTAAAAGAACTCCCCACCTCCACTGAACTGTGAACTCCTGAGAATGGAGACAGCATCTGATTCATCTTTGTAAGCCAAGTCTGCACTTAGCACAGGACCTGGTCCCGTATCAGTCAGTAACTGCTGCAATAATACTGCATAACAAACCACCTAGCTTAATGGTTTACAATAGCAGACATTTGTTAATGGCTTACAATAGAACGGCCATGCTGTTCTAATCCCCGTTCAGCTGGGTGACGATGTCCACACTGAAGAGCAGTTGGATGGGTTCCAAGATGCAGCTGAGTTTAAGTCTAGGCCATATGTGTTCATTCTGGGATAGGCTGAAGGGGCAGTGGCTTTCTAAGCATGCTCCTTTTATGGAAATCACCAGAACACCAGCTCCTTTACATCCTCTGCTGTGTTACATCCACTAACTTTCCACTGGCCAAATGAAGTCATATGGCTAAGCCAACATCCATGGAAGGAGAAAGTACTTGTCTCAGTGCAAAAGTATGTGGCAAAGAGTGTAGGTGTGTAATTCTATTACAGTGGAATGAAGAATTGGGTCCCAAAATTTAATCTACCCCAGTAACCAATAAATATTGACCAAACGAAGGAATGTGTGAAACCCTGCTCTACCTGTTTGTTTCCAGTGACATAGTCGTGGGCTTCCCATTTAATGTGTCTGACACTCAGTGTCCACATCTATAAAATGCATGCAGGACTTAGAACCTAGATGGCAGGTTGATGGATGTAACAAACCACCATAGCACATGTATACCTATGCAACAACCCTGCACGTTCTGCACATGTATCACAGAAATTAAAGTAAAATTTTAAAAAGCAACAACAATAAAAAATAGAGTGATTAATGCTTTCCAGCACTTAAGTGACTTGGAGAGCTACTGGTGGAGACAGGATTTGAACACAGATCTCTTTGTCCCTTCAATCATGAAAAGAGCCTGGACGTGAGATCAGACAGACCCAAGGGCAAATCCAATCCCTGCCATGGGCTTGCCGTGTGACCTTGGCCACATCTCTTCCCCTCTCTATACATCAGGGTTTTTCTCTATACAACAAGGAGGTAGTACCAGTCCAATGCTAAGCTCTCATTGTTCATGCCCTCTAAACTCATTCATCCATTCAACAAATATTAATGTTAGAAGAGAATACAACTCAGGGTTCTGTGTTAGATCCTGGGGGTAGTGCACAGATCTTCAGTACAGGCCCCTAACTCGAAAAATCTCCCATTCCCTCAGCCCCTTCCCCAAGCTTGTCTCCGAGGACCTCAGCTCTGCTGGGACACAACAGTGGTGCTGTTGGTATCACTCTATGTTGTAGTCACCAGCCTCAGCTGGGCTTTCAAGGCTGCCCGGCATTGCTGCTTTATTTCTGCAGTCACTTCCCTCTTGAGCTCCTTGTAATGATCATTGCATACTTGCCCCATCCCCAGACCTCTGACACCCATCTCCTCCCTCTGTCTCAGCATGTAACCTTGCCTCCTACTTCCCAGTAAAAAGTTGTAGCTCTCAGATGAGAGCTCCCTCAACTTCTTGCTACCCTCCCTCCATACCCACCTTCCTGTCCTCTCCTCGTTCCACCTTGCCCCACTTGAGGCCCTGCCTCTTCTCCCCTTCAAAGACATCTCTGCCATCTGGGGTTTGGAACTCTTCCCCTCCCACCTTTGCAGGGGTTCACAAGATCAATTTCTCTTCTCAACAGCTCCCTCTCGACCAGGTTATGAGCATCAATATTTAAACATGCTCAAGTCTTTTACACCTTAAAAATAAAATCCTCTCTTGACCTAACATCCCCTTCCAGCTGCCAGCTAATTTCCCTTCTCTCCTTCCACGCAGTCAGATCTCTTAGCTACAAGTAACAGAAGCCAACTCTTGCTGATTTAAGCAAAAGTGGAACTGATTAAAAGGATATTGAAACATATGTCCACAAAAGACCTGTACACAATGTTCATTGCAGCCTATTCATCGTGGCCAAAAACTGGACATGGCTTTAATATTTACCGACAGGTGAGTGGATAAGCACATTGCAGTATATTAAACAGTGCAGAATATGTTCCAGCATCAAGAAAGAATTAACCACTCTAGATAAACATGTTTCCTGTAGATAGGCACACCCACATGGATGACTCTCAAAAGCATTAAGTTGAGGGAAAGAAGTCAGCTACAATACTGATTGAATTTGTATAAAACTCTAAAATAGGAAGAACTATAAATATAGAAACAAACAAGCAGTTCCCTTGGACCGGGAGTCGGTGGGAAATGAACTGCAAAAGGGCACAAGGCAACTTTTTGGGGTGATGGAAGTGTTCCATATCTTAATTATAAAAGTGGTCACATATGTATACACACTTTTCAAAATTCATTGACTTGTACCTCAATAAAGTATGTTTTAAAAGCTATAGATACATACATATATAGTTGATGGGTGCATACATAGATACTTGGTCAGCTTACAGAATTGCCAGGAGGTTGGGGTCTGCTTCTAAAACCACCAGCACCACCACCATTACTACCACCACCACCTCTCCCACCAACATGACCACCACTATCACCTCCATCACCATCACCATCACTGTCACCACCCTCACCACCACCATCACTGCCACCACCATCACCACCACTGCCACCAACGCCACCACCATCACCACCACCATCACTACCACCATCACAACCACCAGCATCGCCACCACTGCCACCACCACCACCATCACTATCACCATCACCACCACCACCCCTGCCATCGCCACCACCCCTGCTGTCACCACCACCACCGCCACCATCACCACTGCCACCACTTCCCTTTCTGTTGGCGCGATGGTGAGCCATGCTCACACCACTGTAGCCAGCTCTGCTATCCCAGGAACTCATCATTTTACAGCCACCAGTTCTCTCAGAAAACATTCCTCTTGTATTTCACTTGTTCCTGGTTTTGAGTCTGGGATAACGCTTCTGATACATAAGCCTTGTCCTATGCTCATCCCCACTCAAGGCCAACTGGGAAGACAGGTACTATACCTATCTGGTACCTTCCTCATGTGTAATGTGAGACAGGCTCTGTTTCTCAGCAAGATCCACAGGTAGGGAATTCCTCAAAAATAGGGAGATGATGCAGTTACTGGGCCTACTAGTGAAAGGTGCCTACTCCTACACCTCACACATACTCCTCAAAAGAGTTGTCTACACTAGCTACCTCTGTTCCACCTCCCATTCTCTTCCCCAGTGCAATTCAGCTTATACAGCCTCCGTCACTCTCCCAAACATGGCTTGCTAAGGTCACCAATGACCTCCCTTACTCTTAACCTAACAGACAAGTGCCCCTGCTGGCTACTCCCTCTTGAAACACCTTCCTTTTTTTTTTTTTTTTTTTAAGCAGTATTTGGTGAATTTATTTGATTGATTTAACAAAAATAAACTATGTTCCTGTTCTAAAACTGAATCTAGTGAGGGAGACTTCTGTGACAATTTACAAGGTATAAGGGAGGCATAAAGGGAAAGCTTATATACCATGCAGTTTGCCTCCTAAGCTCCATGTGCCTTTTCTTATAAATCAAAGTGCTTCCATCAGTCAATGAGAATTTTTTTTTAACTTTTATTTTAGGTTTGGAGATACAGGTGAAGATTTGTTACTCAGGTAAACATGCGTCACAGGGGTTTGTTTGTACATATTGTTTCATTACCCAGATATTAAGACCAGTACCCAACAGTTATCTTTCCTGCTCCTCTCCCTCCTCCTAACCTCCACCATCAAGTAGACCCCATTATCTATTATTTCCTTCTTTGTGTCCGTGAGTTCTTATCATCTAGCTCCTGCTTATAAGTGACAGCATGTGGTATTTGATTTTCTGTTCCTGAGTTAGTTTGCTAAGGCTAATAGCCTTCAGCTCCATCCATGTTCATGCAAAACACATGATCTCATTCTTTTTTATGGCTGCATAATATTCCATGGTGTATATGTTCCACATTTTCTTTATCCAATATGCCATTGATGGGCATTTATGTTGATTCCATTTCTTTGCTATTGGGAATAGTGCTGCACTGAACATTCATGTGTCTGTGTCTTTATGATAGAACGATTTATATTCCTCTGGCTATATGCCCAGTAATGGGATTACTCGGTCAAAAGGTAGCTCTGCTTTTAGCTCTTTGAAGAACCTCCATGCTGCTTTCCACAATGGTTGAATTAATTTATACTTTCACCAACAGCGTATAAGTGTTCCCTTTTCTCCACAACCTCCCCAGTATCTGTTATTTTTTTACTTTTTAAACAGTAATAGCCATTCTGATTGGTGTGAGATGGTATCTCATTGTGGTTTTGATTTGCATTTCTCTAATGATCAGTGATATTGTGCTTTTTCCATATGCTTGTTCGTCACATGTATCTCTTCTTTTGAGAAGTGTCTGTTCATGTCCTTTGCACACTTTTTAATGAGGCTGGGTTTTTTTTCTCTTGTAAATTTGTTTGTTACTTATAGATGCTGGATATTAGACCTTGGTCAGATGCATAGTTTGCAAATATTGTCTCCAATTCTGCAAGTAGTCTGTTTACTCTGTTGATAGTTTCCTTTTGCTGTGCAGAAGGTCTTAAGTTTGATTAGATCCCACTTGTCAATTTTTGTTTTAGTTGCAATTGCTTTTGGTGTCTTTGTCATAAAATCTTTGCCTGCTCCTATGTCCAGGATGGTATTGCCTAAGTTGTCTTCCAGAGTTTTTATACTTTGGGTTTTTACATTTAAGTCTTTAATCTATCTTGAGTTGATTTTTGTATATGCTATAAGGAAGGGGTCCAGTTTCAATCTTCTGCATATGGCTAGCCAGTTATCCCAGTATCATTTATTGAATAGGGAGTCTTTTCCCCATTGCTTGTTTATTTTCAGCTTTGTACAAGATCAGATGGTCGTAGATGCGTGGCCTTATTTCTGGGCTCTTTATTCTGTTCCACTGGTCTGTCTGTTTTTGTATCTCTACCATGCTGTTTGTGTTACTGTAGCCTCATAGTATAGTTTGCAGTTAGTAACATAATGCCTGCAGCTTTGTTGTTTTTGCTTAGGATTGCCTTGGCTATTTGGGCTGTTTTTTGGTTTCATATGAATTTTAAAATAGTTTTTTTTAGTTCTGTGAAGAATGTCATTGGCAATTTGATAAGAATAGTATCAAATCTGTAAATTGTTTGGGGCAGTAGCCATTTTAATAATATTGGTTCTTTCTATCCATGAGCCTGGGATGTTTTTCCATTTGTTTGTGTCTTCTCTGATTACTTTGAGGAATGTTTTGTAACTCTCATTGTAGAGCTCTTTCACCTCACTGGTTAGCTGTATTCCTAGGTATTTTATTCTTTTTGTGGCAATTGTGAATGGGATTGCCTTTCTGATTTGGCTCTCAGTTTGGCTATTGTTGGTATATAGGACTGCTAGTGATTTTTGTACATTGATTTTGTATCCTGCATCTTTGCTGAAGTTGTTTATCAGCTGGAGGAGCTTTTAGGCTGAGCCATGGGGTTTTCTATACATAGAGTCACAGCATCTGCAAACAGATAATTTGACTTCTTCTCTTCCTATTTGGATGCCCTTTATTTCATTCTCTTGACTGATTGTTCTGGTTAAGACTTCCAAGATTATGCCAAATAGAAGTGATGAGAGAGGGCATCCTTGTCTTGTGCCAGTTTTCAGGGGGACTGATTCCAGCTTTTGCCCATTCAGTACGATGTTGGCTGTGGGTTGTTATAGATGGCGCTTGTTATTTTGAGGTATGTTCCTTCAATACCTAGTTTATTGAGTGTTGTAACATGAAGGGGTGTTGAATTTTATTGAAAGCCTTTTCTGTGTCTATTGAGATAAGCATGTGGAAACACTCTCTTCTCCAGGCTTCAGTGACACTGCCTCCTGAATTTATTTCCACCCTCCCTCATTTGATCACTTTGTAAGATTATCCTCCTGTACCCAGCCTTTCAACATTGAAGCTCCCCAGGGCTCAGTCTATGGCCTCTTCTCTTCTCCTCCATTCCTATCTATCACTGGTGACTCACATTTATCTCTCTGGCCCAGAGAGACCTCTTGTCCAACCTTCAGACCTAGTTGACATCTGCACTTAGCTGTCTCTAAGACAGTAAGTCACAGTCTTATCTTCCTTTTGAAACCAACAGAGAGAGAGATACGTGAATCATATAGTAGGAGATAAAAATATCAGCCTCAGTACTGGTGAATCTAGATTGAAAGGGCTGCTTTGATGTATGGCAACAATCATACTTCCTAAAACTTATCCCAACAGAAGTCCTTTGGGTGATGCACACAGGTGAGCATTTGGGTCAGCAGAGCAAACATATTCCTGCAGAATCACTTCTGTATGCCCACTGAACTACTATAATGGGAGCAAAGAGAGTAAAAACTCTGGATAAACTCTAGAAGGCAGGCTAGACACTGCCCCAATGTGCTTCCTACACGAAAGAAGGAGCAGAGCAGAACATGCCAAGCCTGCAGGCAATCCTCTCTCTCCTGGTTCAGTGTTGGTTACCTCCAGATCTCACCTTGAGTACCTTCCCCTGGGCAACCATCTCTGCAGTCCTTCCTTCTCTCCAAAACCAGATCCCTTCCTCAACACAGCCTTTCATAGCCCCTGCTTTCTTTCTTCAGGATCCATCTCAAGTATGCCATTATTGACTCACTGGGGGCTAATGGATGCCCATCATACTCACTTCTCATAAGCCACAGGACCTCAGGGAGGTGGCTGCTCAGCCTCCCTCTTATCCCCACCATCTATCCCAGTGACAGGCACAAGATGGGCCTCAGTCAATGTTTATATTAAGTAAATGAATGAATTTGATGATCCCTCAGTTTGTTTTCTCTCTTCCGGACCAAGCACTGTCTAAGCCATTCCCTTATTCCCGCCAACCTTCCTCTTGTGTGTGTGTGTGTCTGCATCTGTATGTCTCCTTCACTCCAGCCCACTATTTTTTCTTTGCTTCTCTCCCTTCCTTGCTCCCACCCAGAGATTCCTAAGTTTTGCCAAAATTTCTCAGTCCAAAACTTTTGCAGCCACAGCGCCACCTAGAGTTCATCTATGAGATGGGCCAACCCCAGAGCCCTTGACCGCTGTCCAGCCCAGTGCAGCCCAACTCTGCCTTATGTTCTGGGCACATCTCTGGGTCTTCACACTTCATTTTCCTGGATTCAATGCATTACCATTTTTACAATCCCCTAAATGCCTAGCGGAGACTAAAACAGAAAGCTGCAGCAGGGAAGATAGAGGTACATTTGTGGTTCAAAGTATTTCCCTCTAATGTTTTGATCTACCTGTCTTTCCCTTCTTCTCTCCAATTCTGTTTTTCTCTGCTCAGCTTTAGCTAATAATTCCAATTGGTAACACAATACAGCAAATATTTCATGAACAGAAACAATATTTAAGGCCCCATGCAAGGTATCAAGAGGAACTTACAGTTATAGGAGAAGGCATGTGAACGGAAGCAAGTATTTCTCTTATTCTCAGCTACCATTTCTTCTCTAAAGCCACAGGCATTGTTCTGGAAGTTTGGATGGAATGCCTTAAAAACGGGTGTGGTAATTTCATCATGTGGGCAGAGGTTCATGCATAAGAAAGCTCCATCCATCATTGTGAGTAGTGGCAAGCACATAGGGAAAACCAACCTGCCGAACAATAGAAGACTAAGTTACAGCACATCCACTTGCTTGAATACTATGCAGCCACTACAAATGATACCCATAAATGTTTTATCATAATGTGAGGACTTAGTTTCAAGCTAATTTGGGGGTAGGAAGACAGTTTACAACTTGTGTAGGAAGTATTATCTCCATTGTGTAAAATAAAAATACATGTGTGGAAAGATTATGAGAGAATACTCTCAAATATTGTTCTAGGGAATTCATTTTTTCTTTTTATTTATTCACTAAAATCTTTGTAATGAGCTTGTGGTTCATTTACAATGAAAAATTAGAATAAACCTAAAAATTGCTAGGATAATCTGAAAGAAAACAAATATTAAAATATGAAATAAATCTGTTTTAAGAGAGTTCTCTCAGAGAATAAAACAGTGGTTAGTACAGGGAGAGAAGGGGAGAGAGAATGGGACACGCAGGTCAAAGCACATAAAATAGCACATATGTAGGATGAACAAGTTGAGAGGTCTAAGGTACCACAGGAAAATCAAAGCTAATAAAATTGTATTGCATTGGGAGGAAATGGTTCTCTAAATAGTCTATAAAGCTCATTATCAAACTGGGAAGTTTTTGGACTTTTTCTACTCCAGGGATAGAGAGTTTCGAGTCTGAGACCCACCAGATTCAAGGTCAAGAAGGAAGCACCGGTGTCTTCCCATTGCCCTGCACTCAGCCAGCACCTCCTCAGCACTTAGAAATGTGACTGGATCCCAGCATTAAGGAACATATCTCAGCCACTGCCTGCCACAGAGCACCACAGTCTATTGAGAGGAGCAAGTCGAACACTGGGGACAACTGTGTGAAAGCTGTCACTGCAGGCGCGACTGCTCCCCCTCGATTCCCACCACTTTAAGATATGTCACAGCGACCACCCTGTGTAGTGGCTGTGCAATTACAGGGGAGCAGGGGCTGTGGCCATGTCTCCTCTCCACTCTCTCTGGGCATTGCCAAGCATATGGTGGGTGGGCATTGAAGACTTGCTGAATATGAATCCTTCTCCGCTGGGTTCTTGCTCATATCCTGCCCCATTTCATCCTCACAGCAACCCCAGGAGGAAGAGGACATTATTATACTTATTTGTCAGAGAACAGAACACATATGTCAAGTGGTGAAGTGATCTGTTCAAGGGCACACTTCTGCAAAGCGGCAGAACTGAGATGGAGCTCAAGATCTGTCTGTTGCAAGCCCCACCTTCTCTGTCTTGAGAGTAGCTCCATGAAGGAGCATATGAGGGAAACAGAAGTTTGACTGAATTTGACCTGACCTTGAGTCTGACCTGACCCTGAATCAAGTGTTATCCCCACTAATTCACATGTGACTTTGGGCAAGAAACTGCTCTGAGCTTTAGTTTCCTCAACTGCATAATGAAGACCATAATAATGCTTGCCTTGCAGAGTTATTGTGAATATTAAACACACACACAAACACATGGTCCCAGATGGGGTGACTCTGATATTATTTGAGTTGTTCAAGAGCATAGAAAAAAATAAGGAAAGCTTCAAAATATCTTTTAAAAATGGACCATAATGTTTAAAAAAATGCCCCAATAAATACTGTACAAAAAAAATAAAAGAAATAAATAAAACTATAGGGTAATCTCACTTAGAGATTTAGATGCAAAATCCTTAGTAAAATATTAACAATCAAGATACAGAAGAACATTAAAAGAATACAGTCCGGGCACGGTGACTCACACCTATAATCTCAGCACTTTGGGAGGCCGAGGCAGGCAGATCATCTGAGGTTGGGAGTTCGAGACCAGCCTGACCAACATGGAGAAACCCCATCTGTACTAAAAAATAAAAAAAAATTAGCTGGGCATGGTGGCACATACCTGTAATCCCAGCTACTTGGGAGGGAGGAGAATTGCTTGAACCCGAGAGGTGGAGGTTGCGGTAAGCCAAGATCACGCCATTGCACTCCAGCCTGGGCAACAAGAGAGAAACTCCGTATCAAAAAAAAAAAAAAAAAAAAAAAAAAAAAAAAAAAAAATAATAAGAATATTTGGGGTGGGGGTTTTTTTGGGTGGGTTTTGATTTGTTTTTACCCTTTTGGTGGAGGTTTCGGTAAGCAAATATAACGCCATTGCACTACAGCCTGGTAAACACTTTTTAAACAACTTAAAAAAAAAAAAAAAAAAAAAAAAAAAAAAAAAAAAAAAAAGA
>CAUYLG010029787.1:0-15773 GCA_963573385.1 Cacajao melanocephalus | reverse complement strand
GTTTGGTTTTCTTTTCTTGTGTCAGTTTGCTGAGAATGATGGCTTCTAGATTCATCCATGTCCCTACAAAGTACATGAACTTAATGTTTTTTATAGATGCATAGTATTCCATGGTGTATATGTGCCACATTTTCTTTGTCCAGTCATTGATGGGCATTTGGGTTGGTTCCAGGTCTTTGCTATTGTAAACAGTGTCGCAATGAACATACATGTGCATGTGTCTTTTTAATAGAATCATTTATAATCCTCTGGGTATATACCCAGTAATGGGATTGCTGGGTCAAATGGAATTTCTATTTCTAGATCCTTGAGGAATCACCACACTGTCTTCCACAATGGTTGAACTAATTTACACTCCCACCAACAATGTAAAAGTGTTCCTATTTCTCCACATCCTCTCCAGCATCTGTTGTCTCCAGATTTTTTAATGACCACCATTCTAACTGGCATGAGATGGTATCTCAATGTGGTTTTGATTTGCACTTCTCTAATGACCAGTGATGATAAGCATTTTTTCATATGTTTGTTGGTCTCATCGATGTCTTCTTTTGTAAAGTGTCTGTTCACATCCTTTGCCCACTTTTGAATGGGTTGGTTTGTTTTTTCCTTGGAAATCTGGTTTAGTTCTTTGCAGATTCTGGATATTAGCCCTTTGTCAGATGGGTAGATTGCAATTTTTTTTCCCCATTCTGTTGGTTGCTGGTTCACTCTAATGATTGTTTCCTTTGCTGTACAGAAGCTCTGGAGTTGAATTAGGTCCTGTTTGTCTATTTTGGCTTTTGTTGCCATGCTGTTGGTGTTTTATCCATGAAGTCCTTGCTTATGCCTACGTCCTGAATGGTTTTGCCTAGGTTTTCTTCTAGGGTTTTTATGGTGTTAGGTCTTATGTTTAAGTCTTTAATCCATCTGGAGTTAATTTTGGTGTAAGGTGTCAGGAAGGGTCCAGTTTCTGCTTTCTGCACATGGCTAGCCAGTTTTCCCAACACTGTTTATTAGACAGAGAATCCTTTCCCCATTGCTTGTTTTTGTCAGGTTTGTCAAAGATCAGATGATTGTAGATGTGTGGTGTTGCCTCCGAGGCCTCTGTTCTGTTCCATTTGTGTATGTCTCTGTTTTTGTACCAGCACCACGCTGTTTTGTTTACTGTGGCCTTGTAATAAAGTTTGAAGTCAGGCAGCGTGATGCCTCCAGCTTTGTTCTTTTTGCTTAGGATTGTTTTGGCTATGTGGGCTCTCTTCTGTTTCCATGTGAAGTTTGAAGTTGTTTTTTCCAGTTCTGTGAAGAAGGTCATTGGTAGCTTGATGGGGACAGCATTGAATCTATAAATTACTTTGTGCGGTATGGCCATTTTCACGATGTTGATTCTGCCCAACCATGAGAGTGGGATGTTTTTCCATCTGTTTGTGTCCTCTCTTATTTCATTGAGCTGTGGTTTGTAGGTCTTCTTGAAGAGGTCCTTTACATCCTTTGTTAGTTGTATTCTAGTTCTTTACAGTATATAATTTTGCTTGTTTCTGTCTTTCCTTTCCAAGTCCCATTACCTCATTTATTTATTAAGCAAACATTTAATATATGGCTTTCCATGTTTCAGGCGTTACACATGTCTATTCATTTTATGTTCAGAACCCTTTGGGGTTGGTGCTATTACCTTCATTTTGTCTGTGAGTAAATGACAGCACAGAGAAGTTAAGTTACTCTTAACAGCTGGTAAGTGGCTGGGCTGAGATTTGAACCAGAGGCTAACCAGAGTTTGTGGTCTTAACCACTTTATCATGTTTCATGTTTTTGAATTTAAATAGATATTTGTTTACAGAAAAAGATAAAATATTTGAATGATGAACGCAACACCTAATTCTTATTACTTTCCTCTTGGATAGAAAAAGAGTTCATTTTCTCTCTCTCTCTCTCTCTCTTTTTTTTTTAAAAGAGCCAATTTCTTCTGAAAGAAGAAGTTTTGGAACCTATATCGTTTTAATTTTTTACTTAGGAAATGAAAACACAGGATGAGATGAGGGAATGATTAAGGTGTCCTTTAGGCTTTTTTCCAAAGTGCAGACTGCTTTTGTGAAGCCAAAAGAGGCCATTCTTGTGTACACTTGGGCTAAAGTGACTCCTAGATCCACTGTTCTCTAGGATATCCCAGTCTTTCCCTCACCAAGCAACTACTGAGCAGATGACATTTATGCATTCACACTATGCTGTTTGAGAAATGGGTAAATGTGAGAATATAGGCTTGGTGCCTGCTATTAATGAGCTTATAATTTAATTGAGCAGAACACACACACACACACACACACACACACACACACACAGAAACACACACCCCTTAAATAACCTTCACAATCACAATCTAACAATATTCCAAACAAGGAATTGAAGAACTGAAAGCTCAGTGGGCACACATTATGGCTGAGCTGTGTTTGGCTAGATGAGTAGAAGGCATATTGAACATATACAGTTCTGCAGATTCTCTTGACTGAATCTGTCTCTAGAACCTTCATCTCTTCCACCCATTTGCTCTGCCTCAGCTGCTGCTGCTGTACCTCATAACACAATCTCATAAAAGTCCATGGGGGTCTACCACCTGAGACTGACCAGTCTCTGCCTGGGGTCTCTGGCTTCTTCCATCACTTTGAGATTTGTATGTTGTATCACACAGCTACACATGGGCTGTGGCGTCTGAAGCAGCTTCCAAAGAGTCCAGAGAATATAACAAAGAAGTGTGGGAAAGCTGACTTTGGTCAGAGAAAAACAGGAGCTGGAAAAATTTGGGCAGATAGGTACTGTCATCCCTTGGTATCCATGGGGAATTGGTTCCAGGACCTCCCTTGGATACTAAAATCCATGAATGCTCAATGCAACCAGCTGTGGATCAAAAATATTTTTTAATTGCGTCTGTACTGCACATGTACACTTTTTCTTGTCATTATTCTCTAACCAATGCAGTATGGCAACTATTTACTTAGCAGTGTGCTCATGTTCCAATATAAAATGGTATAGTTTTTGCATATAACCTATACACATCTTCCCATGTACTTTAAATCATCTCTACGTTACTTATAATACTTAATATAATATATATGCTAAGTAAATAGTTGTCATACTGTGTTGTTTAAAGAACAAGGACAAGAAAAAGTGTACATTTTCTGCACAGATGCAATTAAGAAATATTTTTGATCCAAAGTTGGTTGTGTGGCTCTGGGTCTTCTAACCTCTGTCAGTACGCAACCTAGGGCAACCACAGAATTTCTCATTTCATGATTAGTTTGTGTATTATAAGCAAATTGTCAAAAGGCTGATCAGGTTGGATTTTGTTAACTAAATGTCATTAATTTTATAAATTATTTTTTTTCTTTTTTGAGACAGAGTCTTGTTCTGTCACCCAGGCTGGAGTGCAGTGGTGCAATCTCAGTTTACTGTAAACTCTGCCTCTTGGGTTCAAGCAATTCTCATGCCTCAGCCTCTCAAGTAGCTGGGATTACAAGCATGTGCCACCACGCCTGGCTAATTTTTGTATTTCTAGTAGAAATGAGTTTCAGCATGTTAGTCAGGCTGGTCTTGAACTTCTGACCTCGAATCATCTGCCCTTCTCAGTTTCCCAAAGTGTTGGGATTACAGGAGTGAGCTATGGTGCTAGCTGGTAAATTAACATGTTAAAAAAATTAAAATAAATTTGTCAGTTTTTGTAAATTAAAACTACTATCACAGAAACTGTTATTTACAGCACTTTTAATGAACAAACAGATACGCCCTGTGGTTACATAGCAATTGACTTTTCTTCTGGTTGTGAAGCCAGAGTAACCACAGAAGAGTCATTTAGTCATGACTTTTGTCTAGATTTTGCTGTTCATGAGAAGGCAGAAGTGGTCTGAAGAAGCCACATATTCATTCTGGACTTGAACTGCGGAAGTGTGTGCTCAGTTAGTTTAATTAAAAAAAAAATCTCCATTACATTTAAAAATATTTTTGAGAATTTAAAAATATCTTTGAGTATTTAAAACATTTTAAGTACTTTACACACGGGCCAGTTATTGAATGCTTGAATGTTTGTTGAAGTTCCTTATGTTCAAGACTGTTTTCTTCCCTAGAGGAGAAAATAATTAATGTTCCAAAGCACAGCACGACCGTATTTTATATGTTGAGACAGGTAGGCAGTAATAAACTATAAACTAGAAGAGATAGTATATCTACATAGCCCCTGAGTTAAGAAAAATTAAAGAATCCTTACACACACACACACACACACACACACACACACACACACACAGATACACCGAGAAACACAGAAATGAGTCCCATAAGGATAAAAGTAATTTATTGTACATGATACTGTGATTTCCAGAGATCTAAAGTGTTGTCTGGCTGGTGACTAAAGTAAGAGTTTGCTTTTGACTCAGCTAGACTCAGCTGAGTCTTTCTGTGGTAGCACAGGTACCAAGGTGGGTCATTTTTCAGTGGGTGGTGTTCTCGTAGCGGTACCCCATTTGTCTTTAGTGTTGAAATGGCGATGTTGATGCTTCTGAGGAGATAGAATTTCCCCTGAGCCCTGACAACTGCCCTTGCAGAGATCAAGCCTGACCCAGGGATAGTGTTTCACAGCTTTTTGGCTGTATTCATTGGTAAAGAGTCAGCTGCTTGTCATCAGTAATAACAAGTTTCAGTTTCATCACAGGAAAATGTGAGCCAGGAACAGCGTTTAGAAATCAACCGAAGTTGGTTGGGTGTGGTGCTCATGCCTGTAATCCCAGGGCTTTGGGAGGTCAAGGTGGAATTTTTGCCTGAGGTTAGCAGTTTGAGACCATCCTGGGCAACATAGGGACACTGACTCCAAAAAAAACCCAAAAGAGACAGAGAGAGAGACATCAACCAAAGGTCTGTGGGAGACTGACCAGTGTCACAGGGGCTGAACAGGGTTGTGGGAGTTTCAGAATTGGGGTAGCATTGTGGCTGGAGGAAAGCCAAAAATAAAAATAAAAAACTACTTCAGCAGGGAACTGTGAAGTACAAGAAACATATGAGGGAAAAGACATAAAAACTTATTTAAATTCCTGCACAAAGGAGAAAGTGCATGCTGTGAGTTGGCTCCTTTAACGAAGATGCCTGTGCTAGAAGCTTTGAGTGCTGCTTAAAATATTGCTACAAGGTCATGCACTCTCTGAAGGAGCTACTCAAGCTGGTCCTACTATGTATCTTTCTATGTATCTTTCTATGCTTTCTTTCTTCCCTGGAGAATAGGTTTAGTTTATGAACCCAACTCCTACTTCTCTACAGATAATGCTTGCCTCTATTTTTCCAGCCTCCACCCCCGCAACCCCCCCCCCCATTTTCATCTGAGCTCAAACACTACTTTTAGTTGCCTTCTTAGATGTCTTCATTGTTAGGAAGTCATCAAGCCTGAATTTATCTTCCTTTAAAATCTCCCTAAATTGCTCCCAGTTTTATCTGTGTAATCCTGAAATAGTTTATCTTTCAGTCCCTATCTACATTCATTAGCTCATCCACTGCAATTTCCTTGCAATAGTTCTTCACTTTGTTTTCTCTTCCTTTCCCTTTTTAATGTCACCTTTGAAGACTCACATTCTCAAATAATAACCTCCTGCCTTATCTTCCTACTGCTAGATATAGCCTCTCCAAACATTATTTCTACTAGGAAACCATTTATTGCTTTCCGTGGCCTAAAGGGGAGGGCCTGGGTCCTGAGTGGGGTACAGAGAGGCAGGCTCGATGACAAGGAGACAGAACATGTTATAAAGGCAGCTCACACGCATGGATTTCTCGTTTCATATTGCGATCCATCAAAGTTGGACACAATGATTGAAGTCAGAGACCTGATGCGAACTTAGAGACCTGGTACAACCCAGGGACCTGGGTTAACTAGCCTGGTACAAATTTTAGATAAATATTTGGTCCCTGTTGTACTGATCACACATGAAACGGGAAGGTGGAGAATGGAAATGGGGTGATGCCACTGCAGGGTGGATTTGAATTAGACAAAGGAGAGACAGCTGAAGAGCTACAGGGCCGTGAGACCATGTACAAGTTAGTTTTCCATTCCTTAAACCAGCAGTAAGGCCTTTCCTGACAACCATTTTCCCCTTCCTTGATTTATTTTTCTCCATACCGGTTGTTCCTACCTGACATAGCCTGTGTTTTACTTTTGTTCTGTCTTCCCCAAGTAGAATGTAAGCTTCATCAAGGCAGGGATTTTTGCCTGCTTAGTTCACTGCTGTCTCCCCAGTTCCCAGAACCATACCTGTCACAAGGTATGTGCTCAATATTGACATATTTATAAATATTTGTTGAACAAATGAATGGATAGACTCTCTAGCATGATATTTTATTTATTTATTGGTAAGTCTGATCACTTCTACCCTCAAACATGTTAAATTTATTTCTTTTCTAAATAATTCCTTGTAGAATTTTCTACATTCTCCTCAGCTACCTGAATTCCATCCTATTTTGGGTTCTGGCTGGGTTGCATTACCATGGGGAAGCTTTACCCAATGCATTACCTGGGAACATCCCAGGGCACAATAATCACGAATCTCTCAGCTCTCTGGAGACTCTCATTTTTTTGTATCACTTGTCTTTGGAATTACCACATCCTCAAAGGCTGGTGTGCATTGCTTTGCATTGCCTTCTTCTGACCCTGATCACAGCTTTTCTGAACTTGATCTTCTCTTGCTCTCGGTGTTATACTTCCACAGGTGTTGGCCTTAGGTATGTGCGTTTTGCTCATTCATGCATTATTTAGTCATTCAACACACACCCATCTAAACACTGTGGGAGACAGAAATAAATTAGGCCCAATACAAGCCCTTAAGGGAATCATAGTCTAGTTTGGTCCAGAGTATTAACTAATTAAGTTTTAAATTCCTTGAAGGTGGAAGCATTTAAAAATATATCTGTGTGTGCGTGTTTCCACCATGCCTCCGATAATGCTAGGTACTTAGAGAGCTCAATAAATGTACCAAATGATGGAATAACTTTAGAATTGGCTGGAATTGAGTTTATTCTAATCTAATCACCCCATTTTATGGGTGAAGGTGTAAAAAGAGTGGTTTATTTATAATTTGCCTGCCGCATAGCTAACTAAATAACTATGGGAGGGTCTGGGTTGAGAGAAACCAGGGTCCTAGACTCCTAGGTCAAATACGTTATTGCTAAATCTCTGTACCCTTGTCAGAAGCATACTACAGAAAATCAGGCTGATTTATATAAAAATAATTGTGTTAAAAAGTACTGATTAAAATTCTAAAGGGCTAGTATTAATAAAATGAAATATCTTGGGTAAAAGTGCTTAATATTCCTTGGATGCTGTCTTTCTTTAGAATTAGAGAGTATAAAGAATTCTCTGGGAGTAAACACATCATGACAAATGTAAAATTCTTTATGATCACCACGGTGTGACTCTGCCTCCAGTAACCACATAGCAGCTACTTCTGGGACCATTGCTTGAGAGATCTAGAAACACTCTGGTGGTCCCACCTTGTCTATTCCTGAGTATGACTCTCTCCTCCAATCTCCTGCCTTATTCTCTTTACTTCTATTTAGTTAATAGACATCCTTGGGAAGTAAGAAATTGGAGCTTCAGGAGACCCAGCTTCCTGCCTCCTCCTGCACTATCTTTAGGATACCATGGCAGAAAACCCAATAATCTTGGTAATTTGGGTTTGCATCTGAATCTCTCTTTCGGATCTAGGATCTTTATTCTAAGCAAGGCTTAGCCCTCCTTCACTCTATGTGTTTTCTCAAATTCCAGGCAGTGTGCCAGTTGGTACATGAAGAAGGGAAGGTTTGGTGACAGAGAGGGTGATATGGTTTGGTTGTGTCTCCACCCCAAATCTCATCTGGAATTATAATCACCACAAGCCCCATATGTCAAGGGTGGGATCAGGTGGGGGTAACTGGATCATGGGGGTGGTTTCCCCCGTGCTGTTCTTGTGAGAGTGACTGAGTCTCACAAGAGCTGATGGTTTTATAAGCGTCTGACGTTTCCCCTGCTTGCACTCAGTCTATTCTGCAGACATGTGAAGAAGGATGTGTTTGCTTCCCCTTCAGCCATAATTGTAAGTTTCCTGAGGTTTCCCCAGTTCTGCAGAACTGTGAGTCAAGTAAACCTCTTTCCTTTATAAATTACCCAGTCCTGGGCAGTTCTTTTCAGCAGTGTGGGAAGGGCCTCATACAGAGGGCTTCTTCTGAAGTAGACTTTAAGAGAAGGGTTTAGAAGTAGATTTCCCCGTTATTAAAAACTGACTAACTTTGACCTGTGGGCAAGTTACAGTACCTCTTTGACTGCATTTATTTCTGGGAATCTTGTGTGTAGAAAATCAATGAAAGACAAAATATATCTATAAATATAAATGCATAAAGTAAGGCTGGGAGCTGTCTGTTTGCCAGTAAAGAGTGAGATTAAATAACTATTAGTTAACCCTGGAGACCTAGGAATAGCAGGTCAAAGAGAGTTTTGAGGGAGTGACTAGCAACCCAGAGGAATGTGGTCATTTTTTTTTTTTTTTAACATTTTCTCTAAGGTTATCACCTATGATGTGGCAAGTGAAGACTGAGTTCTGCACAGAGATGGAGCATTTCCCAAAGCTATTAGGGAGATGACTTGCATTCACCTAGGAGAGGCTGTTACTTTTCCTCGATTTATTCAGTGATTAGAAAATAGCCTGTGATTTTTGTCTTCGGAGATGCATAGGTCTTTTCCATGAACAACAGCCACTGACCAGATTTGGTCTAATGTTCTGAGAGGCTCCAAGCTGTGGCAGAGATAGAAAAACTTTACCACCCACAGGCATATGAGGCTGCACCAGATTTGAAGGATAGAAGTTAGGAACAATTAAAGGGCGTGCAGACACTGGGGTGAAGTGCTGACTTGGAAGCATGATTTATGTGTGGGTGTTCCCAGTCTGGCATGTGGATAGGCATCCTGAGGCTAACTTTATCCTTTTATTTTTGAAGTACACTGAGTGCTTGTCTCTGGATGACTCCTTTCCAGAAGAGAAGATGGCAGCAGTTGGGCTGGTGGCTTGCTCATAGCCACAGAGGCCAACCCACAACTCTGGGTATGTTAGTGATGGTGGTGAGATGAGAAGAAGAAGGAAGTGCTTTGTATCTTGAGTACCTCACCTTCCAGCATGGGATCCATAGCAGCTTTTGAACGTTGATCCTTTTCAAATCAAACACTGGCAATTTCACTTTAATCATAGGGCTATTTACTTTTTTCCTGCTATAATCTTGCAAATGTTCAACAAGATTACGTAAAATTGCAGTTAACAATCTGTAAATTGTGTCTCTTCAGATCAAATTGGTCTTTGCTGTTGATGAAAGGCTGTAAAAGCATTCTAGTTTTTAGTTCTTAGATGAGCTACAACTGATGGTGACTCTCTAGCTAAATTGAAACAAACTGCCTTTATCTCATCTGACCTTTTTTTTTTTGAGATGGAGTCTCACTCTGTTGCCCAGGCTGGAGTACAGTGGTGCGATCTTGGCTCACTGCAATCTCTGCCTCCCCGGTTCAAGTGATTCTCTTGCCTCAACCTTCCGAGTAGCTGGGACTACAGACATGTGTCACCACACCTGGCTAATTTTTTGTATTTTTAGTAGAGATGGGGTTTCACCATGTTAGCAGGATGGTCTCAATCTCCTGACCTCGTGATCTGCCTGCCTTGGCCTCCCAAAGATTACAGGCGTGAACCACCATGCCTGGCCTCATCTGACCTTTTAGAGGAGATATTTATGTATCTTTCTTACATTATTAGAGTACATAGTTTAGTTGGAGGACAGGACAGGGGCATTCTTGTTGCACATTGTTGATTGAGAAAGAAGCAAGCAGGTGGCCTTATCCTTATGATGCTTGCTGAAGCAATAACTGTTGTGGAATCAATGTTATAAAAACTGGGCCCCATAAGCTATTGCAGGCATCTAAAATCTAAATCTAGGTCTATCCCAGATACAGTGTTAAGTAACAAAGGGGGTCATATAATGTGATATTATCACTCATCCCCATAATTTCTTCTTGCTCTTATAAACAGAAAGATTTTGAATCTAAAAGTAAGACTGACTTGTTTGAACCTGGGATTCTGGTCCAATCTCTACTCACCACATTTCTACAGAGAAAGTTCAAGTCCCTGAGTGGCTATGCCAAATGGATTCCCCCATTCTCCCAAGAATGAGAATGATGACGAATTGACCAAAGCTTCTGGACTTTCTCTCTAGAGCAGGGTCAATTCCTGAGCTAAAAGAGAGAAATTCAATTTGTGAATCTCAGCTTTGGTGCTGCTGCTTTGCTGTAGTTGAGAGAATTTATGAAGCTAAAAAAAGTACAATGTCACCCCATACAGAATCCGAGCTGTATTTATTTTGCCCGTTGGTGTTCCATTCACCATTGAGATATGTATTTCTCCAAGTCGGAGTGGGAAAAGATTTTCTAAGGCAGGGTGGGAGAGGTGCTGATTGATAAACAGTTCGCAGAGGTGAAAGTAGAAAGACTGACTTGTGAGCTGTCTCCAAGAGGAATGAATGCAAAACATTATATTTCTCTGCTTGTTTTTTCTTGCAGATACCTTCACTGTGAATAATAGTTTCAATAAGGAAGACAGAATGAGTTCTGACAGGAAGGTTGGGAGCTGTAACAGGCAGAAGGAAGATGGAGCCAAATGGCAAGGAGATGTGTCATCACTGCTGGCTGTTACCTTGATCTACTTCCGTTACCTACTTCTTTTCAAAATGCTGGGCACTCATTCAAGAAGCAGCATATATGTTCTGACTTTGAAGTAATGGATGAACTTTCACGTGCATATATGGAAATAATTTTTTTTTACCTTCTTCCCTCATTGACTCATTAGCTCATCCATCCATTCGATAGTCATTTATTGAGAGCTCACTCTGTGTTAGGCACAGTGGTAAGTACAATAGGTTATCAAGCATGTATTTCCTAGAAATTTTGTAGTAATGAACCATATGCTTTTATTTTTAAATTTGCTTTGGTTTTATGACACATGCTAAAGGCTTCAAACAAGGAATCCCTGAATGAATAGGAAAAGTGGAGATAATTGTGATTAATTAATAAGCCTTATAGATTTTTAGATCCATATTTTAGTGGACCTAAAAAGAAACTGCCTTATTCAATATTTGAAACATTGTCTTGTTACTGAAAGCCAATTAGGAGTAAGATAAGACATTGGCTGACTCTAGAGATACTCTAGTTTTTGCTTAGAAGTAAAGGTAAGTAGCCTTCTGTGTGCTTACCCTTCTACATAACCAGCCGCAATTACAGCAATTGAAACATTCTATTTTTCAGCACAGAATTGTGCCTATCATCATTTCCTTTGTAATGCTACCGTAATAACCTGTGTAAGCTCACAGCTATGAATGTAGGAGATGTAACAGGAAAAGGAGACTGTGGATCAAAGAGAAAATATTGAAACAAGATATCAAGTCACTGATGAAAGCATCGAACTACACATTATTGGGTGGGATGGTGGAGGAGGAGAAACAAAACTGTGACCATCAGTGAAAGAAATTATGAGTAAGTTACCCTTCTGATGGTTACAATGAAAGGAATGTAGGTGACGAAGGTCTCCAGTGGAGAGGAAGCATGGAAAGCAAGAATCAGTAGGGGATCCATGCCTTTCTAGTATCTGGGAAAGGAAAAGATCAGAACCTATGCAATTGAAGCCAGAGTCACAGTTAGTGGAGAGGAAAGTTTGTTTACTGGCCACCTCCAAGGTCTAGTAGATGCAGTGCCAGAGGGTGTGCTATGGAAAGAGTGGGTCAGCTACCGAGTGACGGTGTGGCTGAGTGCGGAGGAGGACCAAATACATAATTTGCAGCAATGTCTCAGGAAAGCTAAGAGGACCCCGATCTTGTGTGTCTGTCAGAGAAAAGAAGAACGAATCACTAGTTGTAACACTAAGGTTACCCAGGAAATTTTAGCATCCGTGTGTAGACTGTTACTTAACATTTGACTTATGTGATAATTTGGAATTTTAATTAAACATCTTAACAAAACTTTGTTAATATGCTTCCTAGTAGTAGGATTTGCCCCATATCTTGAATGTTTCTCAATGCTGGGAAATGAAAATTTCCTACTGGCAGCATTTCATAATACCAATTACCTGGGAAAATTAGTATAACAAGTACAGTGATTTCAGTTTTATTCTGGAATTACACATCCTCCTTCTCCCTGGAAATGTCCCCTTAATTGTTTACAGCTGTTCAGGCTGAGTTTCACAGAAGGTTGAGCAGCAGCATAGCCTGGATAAGAATAAAGTGTTATGGAGCAATCTATTCTGAGCTCTGTCTCAAACCTTGGAGAATCAAAGAAAGAACCTCTTAGTTTGGAATAAACAATCAATTCTCAAGTAAAGCTTATAGCCATTTGAAAAACACTCTGCTGTTCTTTCTTCAGAAGTGCATGTTGATAAATGTCTTGGGCCCTCTCTTGACTGCAGGTGTCATGATGTTGGAACAGTAACAGTAACTGGGCCAACCAGGGCTTGTCTGAATATAATCCTGCAGCAGCAGAAGCTGTGGAGGTATAGAAGCCAAGAAGACCAGGTTGTGAGGGATGATGAATTTACTCCCAGGAATGTTGGGATTGAGAGTAAAATTCTCCGATAATGATGAAAGACAGAACAAAAAAAGCCCACCAGCTTATTCTGAATGGTGAGATAAGAGAAAAGCCAAGGACAGAAGTGAGACAAATAACCACTACCAAACTGAAAACTTTTATAACAAAAACTAGGTGGATAATTGATAAATGACCTTTAGTGGTGGAAAGATACTGTTCCAATGAAGCATGAAGCAAAAAGATTTCTTCTGAGAGGTAATTTACATTTTTTTTTCATTTTCAGTATATTTTAGCAGGTGTATTGTTCTACATGGTTAGTTTCTTTACCTCTTTGAAAAAAATGGGTTAGCTCGACACATCTGGATACAGAGATAAGTCAGGTGATTATGACTGAAGCCAGATTAAGCCTTGTTATGAGGGGAGTATTTGGGGGCTTACCCTGAGGTGATATTTTATGATTTAGCTGTGGTGGAATTTCCCTCCCAAGCTCAGCATGACTGACACTGAACTTGCTACAGGGGAACAGGAACCTTCCAAGAGGTAATGAGGACATTCACCTGTTATAGCCCAGTGGTTCTGGACTGTAAGGCCAGTCCTGTTGATGAGATTCCCAAACGATGTCCAGGTCCTAATCCCTGGAACCTGTGAATCTGTCACCTTACACATCAAAAGAACTTTGAAAATGTGATTGAGGTTAAGGACCTTGGAATGAGGAGATTACCTTGCATTATCTAGTTAGGTCCAAGCTAATAACAGGAGTCCTTAAAAGGGGAGAACCTTTTTTTAGCTGGGTCAGAGAGAGACGTGATGATGGAAACAGGCCAAGAGAGATGCACGGTAAGAAGGACTTGACCAGTTTTGTTCCTGACTTTGAAGGTGGAGGGAGGGGCCAGGAACCAAGGAAGGTGGATGGCTTCTGGAAGGTGGAAAAATCAAGGAAGCATTCTCCCTCAGAGCCTTCAGAAAGGAACTCAGCCTTGCTGACATCTTTGTTTTTATTTCTTATTTTCAGTAGAGGCGCAGTTTCACAATATTACGTAGGCTAGTCTCAAACTCCTGAGCTTAAGTGATCCTCCCGCCCTGGCTTCCTAAAGTGCTGGGATTCCAGGTGTGTGCCACCACACCTGGCCTCCTACTGATATCTTAATTTTAGTCCAGTCAGACTCATATTTGAATTTCTGACCTACAGAACCATAAGACAACAACTCTGTGTTGTTTTAAAATAGAAAATTTTTTGGTAGTTTGTTATGGCAGCACAAGAAAACTATTATAGCTTTGTATTATGCCAATATTATCTCTTTGTTGACTATTGCTATTATAGTTTGTTTTATGGGTCTTGTGTAACCAATAAAGCTATAATGTTGGGTTTGCTCCCTAAGAAAAACTTGGAATATAGAACATTATTTTAAAGACTGAACAGGTAAATACACCTGCCAGTAAATACATTAACAAATTAATTAACATAGTCACTCTTTCACTCACAAATACTTTTGGAGCCCCTATTACTAGCCAAACATTTTATTAGATTCTGAGAAAGATCTGCTGGACAACACTGTGACTCTAGTTAATAACAATGTATTGTACTCTTGAAAACTACTAAGAGAGTAGATTTTAAGTGTTCTCACCACAAAAAATAAGTATGTGAGGTGGTGCAGATGTTAGCTTCATTTAGCCATGCCTCAGTGGATCCATATTTTAAACCATTATATTATACATGGATAAATATGTATAATTTTTGTCTATTAAAAACCCCTCAATGAATACAGATTCCATTCTGCCCTCGAGGTGGAGCTTGTAGTCGTGGCGGGGGGCCCGGGATCAACTTTTAAACAGGCAGTTCCAATGTGTGGAGTGGATAGACTTGCTTCTCTTTACTGTTTTCATTGTAGCTATTTAGAGTACACTTTCCTCTATTAAGTTAAGCCAGCCACTGCTCCTCATTCAGTTTCCAGCCTTCTTGAATTTGCTTACATTTGTGGTCTATTGCCACTCATTCTTTTTTTTTTTTTTTTTTTTTTTTTTTTTAGAAAGAGTTTTGCTCTTTTTGCCCATGGTGGAGTGCAATGGTATGATCTCAGCTCACTGCAACCTCTGCCTCCCCAGTTCAAGCAATTTTCCTGCCTCAGCCTCCCGAGTAGCTGGGATTACAGGCGTGCGCCACTACACCTGGCTAATTTTGTATTTTTAGTAGAGGTGGAGTTTCACCATGTTGGTC
This sequence comes from Cacajao melanocephalus, assembly GCA_963573385.1. Taxonomy (NCBI): domain Eukaryota; kingdom Metazoa; phylum Chordata; class Mammalia; order Primates; family Pitheciidae; genus Cacajao; species Cacajao melanocephalus. Next base: position 978 of record CAUYLG010029787.1, on the reverse strand, counting down.
AGGCTAGTCTTGAACTCCTGACCTCAGGTAATCCACCGGCCTTAGCCTCCCAAAGTGCTGGGATTATAGGCATGAGCCACCACGCCCAGCCCATTCTTTTCCTCTCTTCCTGAGGGCTTGTGTGACTTATTTTCTTGGCTTTCTCTTAGGAACCTGATGCAGCTTGGCCCTTCATTATCCACCTGGAAAAATAGGCCATAAAATAGTCCTTCCCTGTACTAAGTGCTGAAGTAGGAAGAAAGGCATAATCAGCTCCCTGAGCTATATATCCTTGTTTTCAGGAGCTGAGCTAGACACATCAAGAACTTGGAAATAATTTACATTTCTTTCTGCTGAGGTGGTTCAGAATAAGTTGCAACAAACATAAACAGGAATGGTTCAGTAAATTAAATAATAATTTAAGTCATTTAAAAATTACTACCAATTATTTTCTAGATTGTAAATCCTAAGGGTGTTAGCTGATTAGATTGGTGGAGACATATCTCTCCAAGCAATCAGCTTCCTAATTATGAGAGATACATCTGCTCAGGCAAGTACCTAGACAAAGAATAACTAGACTAATTCTTCAAAGTCTTTTATTTCCCTCCGGCCTTCACTTGTTAACTATACTTATAGAGAGATTGTATCAGGGATAGGGAAAATACATCTGTTACCAAGAAAAAATGTTTGGGAGTCTTAAACCTGTGGAATTCTCTGCCTGCAAACATTTAGTTGAATATTTTTGTCTGGAGGGTTGGCCTTTAATCTTTTTCCTGTGTTTTGAGGTGATACCCTTTTCAATACGTGGTCCTGACTTATTTTATTTTTTATTTGTAATATATATTTTATTGATTTTTTGGTTTTGGGGTACATGTGAAGAACATGCAAGATTGTTGCATAGGTACATACATGGCAATGTGGTTTGCTGCCTTCCTCCCCATCACCTATATCTGACATTTCTCCCCATGTTATCCCTCCTCAACTCCCCACCCCCTGCTG